>CM057821.1:15738408-16043408 GCA_030067965.1 Latrodectus elegans | reverse complement strand
AACCCGAGACCCACAGCTCAGGATTCAGGATATGTGTTAATATAGTTTATATAATTATATCAAAATATCGTGCAAGCTAATGAATCCTGTTAACAAGCTATGTTTTAGAAATAAATCACTACCTCATTAAAATTTCAAAAACTCTTAAATATACGATTAATATATTATTTTAAAGCAAAATACAACATGAATGTTTATTTTTAACTAAATGCGCTAAGAATCTGCTTATTGAATTTCTTTTCTTTGTCTTTAAATGAAATTAATAAATATTATTAAATAGTATTATTAATAGAAAACAAATTAGGTAATTTTTTTTTTTGAAATACGTGCATCTAATTTGTCTCTAGCATCAGAAAAAATTTTATTCTGAGAGTAAAATTTGCATACATTAAAATTTTTTTTATGTATTTAGAGATGGAATAATCTATTTGTATACCACGTCAAACTAAAATAAACAAGCAGCCTAGGCTCACTGTGGCATTGCAGTAGTACATCCTTCATCGGAAAATAAATTCTGGGGTTCATTACCAGCCACTATTGAACAATGGGAATGAGAACAGATGAATGGAAGATCGTTGTACTTTTGCTCTCCACGTCTGTAAGAGTATGTGTGCTCGAGAGTTTTCCTGGTTTTCTCCCTTAAGACACATGAATGCGCCCCACTGTCTATGAAAAGGAGCTCCAATGGCTCAGTAGCTTCCCCCTGTTTCCTGTTAGGATCATTTGCCTTGATCATTGGCATCATTTGAAAGTGAAGCATCATTTGCCTTGATCATTGGCATCATTTGAAAGTGAAGCATCATTTGCCTTGATCATTGGCATCATTTGAAAGTGAAGCATCATTTGCCTTGATTGGGAGAGGAGTGATTACAATCTCTCGTCTTTGGGTAACTGGACCTCCATGAGTCGGGGATATTATGTGACCTCCAAAGTCCCTCCTCTGTTGTTGTTGCTTTTGCACCAGCATGCTTTCGTGTACCTAACCCTGAATCGGGCTCTATGAATTTATAGAAGCAGCTAGATGGTGTCTTCGTGATTTTTAATCCAGGGACTCTAATCAGAAGACTTACTTGGCCTTCCTCCCCCAGAAGTATCATTTCATTTGGAGACCATTTCGACCACTTTAAATGCCCCAACCACTTTCAGTGAAGACTTCGGATCTTTGGTTAAGCCAGGATTCGAACTCACTACCTTTCGACAGTGAAAACAACGCCCTAACCAACCAGGACCCTGCCATTCCTTCCACTGGTGTGGCATGGATGTAGGGAAGAGGGTGTCATCTCAAGTGTGACTGACCATGTGCCACTGACCATGGCTGAAAATTACGACTCGCTTGATGATGGGAGAGTATTCCAAATTCGTTAACTTTCAGATAAAGTTCGGTCTTTTCTGCACCGCTACATATTTATAAATCTATGTAACGCTTTCCTAGCACCTTTTTCACAAGGAAGATGATAAAATGCCTGTCCACTGCGTAGAGCTAGAGTAAGCAAATTAAGGGAGTGGATCCTCTAGTGGTGCCATCTATCGGAGGAGTTTATAGCAAAGTCGTACTTCACCTTCGTGGTGCCCTGGTTAAACAAAAGACATTCCCTTCTTACTTAAAACATCATAAGCCAACAGCATAGCTAGCTTGGCTTGTCCAAGTGTCATGAGTAAAAACAACAGCTACAAATTCACTCTGACTTAGTGATAGAAGTGCTTTCTTCAGACTGGAAAATAATGAATTCCATTTCTGTCAGTGTTCAACAAAGGAGAACATGTTTTATATTTTTGGATCTTGAACCCATGTGTTCCCATGGGTGTTATTCTATCCACTATAGATGCAAAAATCATGAGAATGTTGAAATAAGGGTTTTATTTGCGAATGCATTCATAATTTTAAGAAATACCAATAATTTCAACAAAATAAACTAAGCCAAACATAAGTTCATTTGTTATGCACATATTTAGCTTCTGTAGTACATTATTCAGAATTTAATGTAAAAAATTTTAATTTATTTGTCTAATAAATCTGTTTAATATTAATAAGTATTTGTTTTGTATTTATATTTAATCAACGTAGTCTTATTATTAACAAATTTTTAACAGTACATTTTTTAAATTCATTTATTTGTTGGTATTATTTTATTTATAATTCTTATAGTATGCTGACTAATATCTGTATTTTTAAGTTATTCTTTGACTTATACATTGTTTATTCTTTTTTATATTTCCTGAGTCATACTACTCAGAATGTATCTTGGCGCCACCGTTCTATATTAGAGCAAATATAGTTTTAAGTACAAAATAAAACTCACAAAGTAATCATATGTAATCGGAAATCATATCATGGAAAAAGTAAATGTTCAGGCTGAAAGTGACGTGAAACAATGGCATACTTTTTTTGTAATTGATAAAAGCGTCTATAAAATTATAAACTATTTTGCCTATATCACATATATTCGCTTCATAAAAACTAAGGAAAAGCAGAAACAATATATGAATTGAACATTGAAAAACAGAAAATATAAAACATCATCACACAGTATACGAGCATTAAATGCAATTCTGTCTCTATTTCCTAACTATGATTCTGTACTTGATGATGAATAATGTATGTAAATATTGACATAATAAAAATTAGCTTTTTACAAATGGCTATCAAATATGAATATAATATTAATGGAAAAACGGAAGTAAACATTTGACGCACAATTTTCCTAATACATTCAATGGTGATTTGTTTTCATTGATTATTATTAATAATTTGTGAGCTCCAGTCATATCTCCTGTACCCTATAAACTCATTAATGAAATAAAGTTATAACAATACCACCTCATTAAATTTAGCTTGTTTGTAATTGCACTCAAAAATAAATCTCATTAACACACTTTAAATATTTATATTTTACAGCAATAGTCTTTCAAAACATTTTATTTAAGGAAGACTCAAAAGCTTACTTAAGAAACGTGAAAGAGTAATAATAGTCATAGTAAAAATTAATTATTATACTATCAATCTAATTATCACTTTTGTAAGAATGAGATACTCTTATGAGTTAGAAGAAAGTATTAGTAAAACCTAATGAATAAAGGGAGAAAATATCTGGTCTTAGCTGTTTTACTCTGAAAGAAAGCATGTTATAATTTAAATAACTTATTGCATAATCGTCACTTTTCATGATTAAACAGGGATCGACATAACAAACAAGGTTCATAAAATATTAGCGAAATAAAAAATACAAGAATTAAAATTTTCCTATATTTCATTATAGTAGTTAAATGTAAAATTCTCAAGTTTTATTGACAATTAAAGAATGCAAACTCTATTATACATTAGATGTGATAAAATGAAATTTTAATACTCAAAGACAATTAAATTCAGAAAAATGAAACAAATTTATATACAAGTTCTATTTTTATTTCTGCATTGTCAATGAGGAAAATCTTATCTTCATGTAACACTAAAAATGTTCCATAAGATTAAAATACTCCTAATTTAAAAAATGCTTAAAGTTTAAAAATTGAATCTAGTTGAATTAAACTTAATGTAGAATATTAATCGTAGCGAACAAACTACAGTCAATTTTTAAAATTTATGCATTTTTTAAATTAGGAGTATTTTTAACAGTATCGAGCATGGAATTCTTAAAGTGATTCATGTCGTAGATGGGAATGGAAACAACAAAAGTCGAAGTAAAGTCTTAAGAGCTGACCATTTAACTATCTTTTTAATTATTTTGTCACACCATCTTACTTTGCCTAAGAATAGTTTTCTTAAGAATTGCACAAGCAGTTTTTTATGTGTAAAATGAAGCCCCAGTAGCTTAGTATATTGCTTCACAGTTCTCGTGTGATCAGCCAAGTGATTGAGAAGATGACCACACTTTCTCTTTCTGGATTGTTGGAGCTCCGTGGGGTGGATACATGTCCACGTTAATACATGGGTTGGGGAAAGTGACCACATTCTCCTTTTTTTGCTTCAAGAGCTCCGTATATGTATATATATATATACATATATATATATATATATATATATATATATATAGTGTATCGATTTGCCAGTTCATTCCTTAGCGTATCCCATATTATAAGAAAGTCAGTCGATATTACCAAAAATAAAATAAAACACTTTGAAAAAACAACAAAAGTAAAAGCTAGAGCCTTGTTAGCTGCTTCCTGAAGAGTCCCAGTAAAGCTGTAATTGTCCACTTACGTGCCAGTTAAAACATTAACGACTCTTTTAAGGAGCATAAATTTCTCGTTCTTAATAGAATCTAAATTCAATGCAATCAAGTAGCTATTCAATCTTTATTTATCACCGTAGCTATTGCAACATTTTAATAGGTTAAGGTGTCTTCTTTATGATTTAAGTGGCGAAATTTCAATCAATAGGTAATTCCAGATTCAATACATCATAAAACACAATGATAACTCAAAGTTTTGTGGATACTTTATGATGAAGAATTTGCTCTGATGATTATGATGAAAAAAGAAATGATAAAAATTTAATATCTGGATCTGTGAACACAAATAAATATATATTTACAGCCTCCTGAGAATACAATGATATTCATTTATTAGTCTTTAAAATGTATAAAGATTAAAGTCATAAAAAACATATAAGTATATATATGTGTTGGGAGAGCATCAAATTTTACAGTTCATCTTTCTCTTTATTATTTACCACCATACGAAAAGAAAAGTATATATTATAGTAAGTATATTTATTCATAAATTTAATCTTTAAATAAATAATATATATATATGTTGGAATTATTCTTTTTATATTAAAAATGAATTACCTATTTCAGAAGGAAAAGAACTAAAATTGACTAAGTTCTGAAAATAAATTAAATGTATATCCATATAAACTGATTGGATATATTTACAACAGTTCTGGAATATATATAGGAAAAACTAAAATTGTCAAATATTAAATGAATAAAATACATTTCAGGAAAATAGAATGGAAAATTCACAAAAAAAGTATCTTTTAATATAATGATTTCAACCTAAAATTATGTTTTCGTGTTTGAAAACAAAAATACCGGAAAGCTGATATATGTTATCATTTTTAAAAATTAAAAACTTCTTGTAGTTTTCTTACATGATTTACTTTTTCTACACCGCTTGTTGTATAACTCTTTTTCTAATTATAAATGATCATGATAATGTGCAAATGATAATTATTTATCAGAAATTAATGGGAGAGAATCATTTTTGTACAGTTTTCATTTGTGATTCCATGTGAAACTGGTATAGGGTCTTTGGCAAAAAATGTAAATAAGAAAAAAGATTATGTTTGTTTATTTTAAATTTGTTTTTAACAAAAAAATTGCCAAACGATTTCGTGTAGGTATTTTTAGATTTTTTTCTCATACTATAAGAAATTTTTCCTGAAATATTTCCTTCATTAGTCCTATAAACGTAATTTTTTTAATTATTTTCCTAAATTGTATTTATTATATCCTCATTTATTATTTAATCATTAGCTAATTTTTCTTCAAAGGATATATGAGAGCTAATATCTGCAGATTGTGACATTTCTTGTGTAGATTAAATCCAAAAGTTTTAAAACAATTGATAAAATTCTTAAAAGAATACAGAAATTCCTGTTTCTCAAATCAGGTGGTTTTTATTTTTTATAGTTTTAACTGTACACGCATATTTTTCTTGAGTCTCTGATATATAAAGTAGTATTTAGCGTAAGAATTGTAGTATTTTCATTTATATACTATTACAAATTCAAAATTTATTTCCACAAGGAATAATACTCTCCAAAGAAATAGTTATATATTTATGTCAACTTAATATATGTCCCCTAAATTTTTTTAATTCATCATGGCAATCTTATTTGGTTTCTATCAGTGATAAATAAAAATAACTATTCTGATTTTTATTTCTGTTTGGATTTGTATCATTCTATATTCTGATTTTTATTTGGTTTTTATAGATAATAAACATGAGGCTGTTTTTGATTTTGGCTTTTTGCTGTCTCTTGGTTATAGCAGCTGGACAATCAGCATGCAGAATACAAAGAAAAATGGTTCAACAAGCAGGTAAAAATAACCAATATTTAAAGATAATTTTTTGCTCACAATTTCACTAAAAGTGAAGAGTGTTGTGAACAAATTAACTTAAGTTACTAAGTACTTAAATTCACACAACCTGATATAGTTGTGACATTAAGTACTATTTGCTAAATTATATCTGAAAAATGTTTAAAATACTGTTTTTTTATAATGATAACAATTATTTGTTTAATTATTACTACAAAACAATATATTAATTTGAATCATGTGAATTGTTATATCTAAGTGCAAATAATAACAATTATTTTAAATTTAAATGGGAATATTGTATGACAAATTAAATAATTTAGGAAATAATGCGGCATTTTATAAATAGCCAATTTTATATCATGTTATTTTCTTACACAAAGGAGTTTAAAATATTAATTTATAAGAGCAAATCTTTTAATTCATTTAATAATATAAATTTGCCTTTTTCGAAAATTAATTAGTGCTACAAATTATTAGTAGCAAAAATTTTTGAAATACTTCAATTAATTTTGCTGCGTGAGAGAGAATATGTTACTAAAAAAGCTTTCATGCATTTCAAAATTACCTATATGAGTAATTGAATGACTTAGATCAAAGTTATAAGTACACAGCTATATAAATAAAATAAAATAGATAGAATTTAACTAGCTGATCCTAAATATTTTTAGACTATTAGATTTAGATGCTTAGAGATTGTATTATTTAGACAAAATTGTCTTTAAAATTGTATCGAACTTTTCTTGACAAAAATAACGAAAATAAGTTAGATAGTCTTTTAAAAAAGTAGCTCTTTAAAACAAATAGATAAAAAAGAAAATTTCAAACGAAATATATTTTTCCGAAAAAATTAAAAGATTATACATTAAAATGTACATCAAAATTTTATTCAATATGCATGCTATAAGCTATATTTATGAAATATAAGTTCTTGATGAAACATCATTCCAAATAAAAGTAATTAAGTAATTAACCGCTTGAAACGCGAATCAAAAATGTTTGATTTCTTTGTTACATTTAAACATTGTTATTAAGAAAAATATTTTGCAAAATCGTTTGCTTATGTTACATAAGTTGAGTATTTGAGTGTAGTGGATGAGACACGATGTTTACAATGGAAAGATAAATTCTTTTGAAGGCATATCAGAACTCTCATACTACTAGCTGCAACAACTTTATTGTATCACAGAGGTTTCACCGACTTGAATAACTTGTCCTCTAATGACAGAAGTAACCATATATTCAGGTGGTTTATTCCATTCCCTTATGCCTATCCTCAGGTTTGGTTTGTTTGTCGCACAATGGCCACTTTTTGCACAAGAGGGTTTACTAGATCGGGACCTGCGGTTTAAAATGGATTCCAAACCACTACAAACATCCATGCCCAAGTAGGGATTCGAACTGTTGAGCCGAAGGCAAGGACGCTAACCATTCGGCTGCCAGCTCGGCTACCTATTCTCAGAGGATACAATTGTAAACGAAATTTATCCGATTGCACGACGTATTTCCACTCATCGACAATCCAATGACTATATTACTAGGATCCTATAAAGTGTAAACTTTGATTTAAATTTGCCCATAATGATACACAAATTCAACATTAAAAACTTCAGCAATTTCAGAAAATTTTGATAGCCCAATTTGGGAAGTGCCAGTCAGTCATCAATGATCTCATTCTTTCAAGAGCTTTTACGTCTTCCTCACTGTCTTAAATTTCATATCTTACTGGTTCGTTATATTACTGATATATTTTGTGAAATAGTCGTAAATGAAAACTCACGTTTTATGTCTAAAAGGTGATTCTATAGTCCATTTTTTTGTGCTCTAAATATAATGCAATGATCAAAATCATTTAAATCTTCAGAAACTGCCATTATAGCAACAAAAACGCAGCTAATATAATTTTTAGACACCTGTTATTTTATATAGAATTTTTTTATCACAATAGATCATTCATTAGTTTCATTATTAATATATGCAGGCTTATGCAAGCATTTTGGCACCCTCTATGTGCTGCCATCTGTCGGAGGATTTGAAGAGCAGAAATCGTACATTCACCTACATGGTGCTCTGATTAAACGAAAGACGATCCCAATTGACTTAAATTTGCATAGTCAAGACATAGCGAGCTTGGCTTGGCCAAGTGTCATTAGTAACAGCAACAACAATCTGTTAAAGCATGAATTCAATACTGATATAGAAGTCAAATGTATGAAAGTGGATAAAAGACAAAATAAAATTAATAAAATTACCATAGGAGTCATCTATTTTGTCTGAAAGGAAACCGATACTCACACAATATTACATATTAAAAATTTCAATATGTAACATTGTGCAAACACATAATTGTGAAGTTCTTATTTTAGAGCGCTAGATTAGAACGTTTATATTAAGGAACAAAAAATGTTTTTTGTTGGAAACATTATCTTTTATTTTATCATTACTGTCTATAGCATTTCTATAAATCATGCTTGTAAATTAGTTTCAAAAATCAAAGAGTCGTATGGACACTAAGGGATATTTTTTTGAGAAACCCATCAGCGTAAGAAGAAGATTAAGACCAAAGCTGAGATGGGTGGATGCAGTCGAAGAAGACTGTAGGGTCCTTGCAACTAAAAATTGGAGCAGTTTGGCTGCCACTAGAGGTGGCTGGAAGAAACTTGCTCAGAAGGCCTTGGTCTATCCAGGGCTGGCGCGCCATTAATGATGATGATGAATGTATAATTAAAATATGATATTTTCTTTGAATTAAGAGATTTTTATTATTTGCTTATATATTTTTCTGCTTCTATACTTTCAGGAGATAAGACTGCTTTCATGCCAAGATGTACAAAAGACGGCAAATACTCTCAAATTCAGTGCAGACAGGGATTCTGCTGGTGCGCAAAGAGCGATGGAACTCAACTCACCAAATCTCAAAAGGGAAAACCAGACTGCTCCAATCAACCATATTGAAAACCTGCATTGTGTTGAGTTTATAATAAAGTAGCATATATATATATAAACATAATTTGCTGTTTTTTAAGTTATTTTGATATACAACACTTTTATTCTATAACCACATTAATTAATTAGTTAACTATACTTAAAGTATAATAATTTTTAAAAATTACTTTTACTACAATAAGGATTTTTAATAGAAAAACATTGTGAGATAAATCGGAATAATAAGAAAAACATTGTAAGATAAATCGGATAATAAGAAACTTTAAAAAGGTTTTTTGTACCCAATAGGGTACGAATAACCTTTTTAAAATAATTTTAAAGTACAGTTCAAAAATTCTGTAAATATACAAAATAAACTGCTTCTAAGTAGCTATAACGTAAATATTTGAAAATTTTTTCTTTGAGTAAAATTAGCTCAAATTTTAATAAAATAATTTAGGACTTTCCAGTATATTCGTTGAAGATATTATTTATAATAACAGCATTCTTTAATCCTTGAAAATTATAATCCAAATAATTATTCAGATGAACTCGCTTTTAGGTGTACCTTGGCCAATGAATTAACTAGTTCATTTACCAGAGTAAACTCAAAAAGAAGACCAGTATTTTTGGACAGCTTTTTAAACGAATCTGATTCGTTTGGACATCGAATATATAAATTTGCCTTATCTGCATGCTTCTGGACTGCATTTATTTCTCCAGAATACTATGAATGGCTGTAGAGCTTTAATATCTTGTAAATTAGATGGATTGGTAAAATGCTGTTGGGTGAGAACACTTCTGGCATGATATATAATTGTATTATTCTCCATGAGTTATTAATCACTATGAGAATATCAATGCAACATTGCATATATATATATATATATATATATATATATATATATATATATATATATACATACATACATACAATATACTTTACATAAAATATGAGGGGTCATTAAAGTAATATTGTAGCACCAATTTTTATAATCAAATTAAAGCGAGATTAACTGAATCAAATCACCAATCAAAGCGAGATTGCAAATAATGCAAGTGGTGACAAAGGACGTGTAACTGCATTGTTGCCAATTTGCAAAATGCAACTACAGGTAGAAAAGACCATCAATATTTCCTGCGATGTCACAAATCACTTCAAAATTCATTCGTTCTGTTTACATTGAATAAGCTATTTGTGTCAATGAAATGGGTATTACATCAGAGGAATTTGAAATGTTGCAGAAGTCTTGATGAAGCACAATGGAAAAAAACAATCTTTGATATCCAACTGTATTTGTAATTTAGAATACCAAGAATTTTATAAAAATTATGATATCATATTCTATGATATCATAAAGTAAGAATTATGAAATCATATACTTCATAGCGATCATTCATTTATGAAAAGAGAAATTTGCAAAATTGTAACCCTTCTGGTGAAATTATTTAATTAAATAATTATCGAAATAAACTGCCTCAAAAAGAATCCAGAAGTATATAAGTGAACTTACATTTTAATGCATGAGCTTATATTTCCAGAAATTTTAAAAATAAGAAATAAAATATTTTTTCCCAGCTAAGATTTCTGAAACAAAACGACTTACTTTATCCTTCAAAAATTATGATTATAGGATGTCTAAAAAGCCTACGGTGTGCTTTGAGCAAATGTTTCGAAAGTTAATTTTTATTAAATAATTGAAAGTCTCATTTTTATTAGTAATCAAATATAATATAATTCTGGTTCCATAAGACCAATACATGAACATATGATTACAGTAAAGCAAACTTTTCAATTATTTTTGGTTAGAGAATATAATATAAAAAAATATATTTCAAATAAAATAAATTGAAAAATCTTGCTCTTAAAAAAAATCTCTCCAGAGAATGAAAAATTTTAAATTTTCCTGAAAATCGCCAATGGTAAATGGCTGTCGAGGCATTATCTACAGAGACATGCATTTTATTCACGTAATTTTCTTAACCAAAAAACAAATTTCTTAAATTTATATGAATTTGAGAGCATAATAATTCCAAACTACTGAAAACTGTAGAAGTAAGATTTTCCTTTGGTCTACTTGAATTAATAAGGATTACACATTTTACACTTGCAAATATAGAATCAAATATATTGAGCTGAAATTCTAATAAAAATTATGAGGGGGGGATCTGAATTAAAACATGGATCGGGCTGCAAAAAAATCAAATGGAAGACATATCATTCAATGAAACACTCATGCAAAAATTACTATATTTTTTTGCATTGTTATACTTGCTTGGTAAAAATGCCATTTCGTAGTCCATAAACTTTCCTAAATGCAAAATTATCTAAAATATTAATAAATAAATAAATGATAAAACCTTCTGCTTTTATCACTTGCATATTCGCTTTAGAAATGTAAGGAAAAGAAATAAAAATATGACTTGCACATTGAAGAATAGGAAAGCTTAAAAATTATGTCATAACTTATGAGCCCTAACTTTGATTATGACTTTTTCCCAGTTATGACTCTATGATGACAGAGCAGTATACAACACACAATGTTTATAAGTGATAACTTTTGATTATTACTAATTACTCACTTAAAAATATCTAACTTGAGAGCTATGACGCTCGATGAAAAAGTGCAGAAAAAGTATAAAAATTAGAATATATATTGGATCATAATATATTATCATTAATAGTAAAATTTTTCATTGATTGTTATTAGTAATCATTCAGTTTCAAACATATTTTTTCCAATATATTGATTCATTAATGAAATGTAATCATAACAATACAATCTCATTATTTTTAGTTCAGTTGTAATATTCGTTCTAAAATAATCCTATAAACACGTTTTATATCGTATACAGTTTTTATTGAAAAATGTTTTTGATGTTTTCGTTGTCGTGTACCAGCTAGGTTGGCAACATGGGGTGCGTTGCTCCACTTTCCCAACTGAACCATATTTTGGTGTGGAGTCCGACTTCCTCAGTATACACATGCTATCAGTATCAGAAAAAATGCAGAAAAAGTATAAAAATTAGAATATATATTGGATCTTAATATATTATCATTAATATTAAAATTTTTCATTGATTGTTATTAGTAATCATTCAGTTTCAAACATATTTTTTCCAATATATTGATTCATTAATGAAATGTAATCATAACAATACAATCTCATTATTTTTAGTTCAGTTGTAATATTCGTTCTAAAATAATCCTATAAACACGTTTTATATCGTATACAGTTTTTATTGAAAAATGTTTTTGATGTTTTTGTTGTCGTGTACCAGCTAGGTTGGCAACATGGGGTGCGTTGTTCCACTTTCCCAACTGAACCATATTTTGGTGTGGAGTCCGACTTCCTCAGTACACACATGCTATAGGTATCCGTTTATAGGATAGATAAACCATTCATACGTCATTCATACAAGGAAAGGACAAAGACAGGATAGATTGAGAGAGAAAGTACATGCATGCCCAAACTGGGATTCAAACCCAAGACCTTTCTATCCACAGTCATGCACGCTGGCCACCAGACAAATTGGGAGGCAATTATTTTGATAAAATACGCTTATCAATGAAAAATAATTTAAATACAATTTTATATGCAGTAGTGTATTATCAAGGTGATTCCAGTGGTATAACTTTATTATTATTATTTATTTTTTAGCGATTTTCCATTTTTTGAAAATCATTTTTTTCCATGAACAGTTAATCCAAACATTTCCATAAATTTATTTTAAATGAAAAGAAACTTTTTCTCGAATCACAATACTTTTTTCGTAATAAATCGTTAAATGTGTAATAATATAACGCAAGTTTTATTTTTTATGGGAAAATGTGAAAAAAAATCCATGATAAAGAAGGAAATTATTAAATTTAAAATAAATAAATATTTCTTGAATATTGTTTATTAAATTTGAGATTATTTCATGAAATATTTTTTTTCTATTCCGAATAAAAGCTTTAAACATTATCGGGGGCCAGAAAATTATTAATTAACCGATAATTTATTTGTTTCACTATGCAAAAGTATATTAGTTTCAAAGTTGAAACTAAAAATATAAATGCATGTCACTAGATTCCACGATAAAACCTATAAAACTATATTTATATAAGATGGTCGTCTTGAGTAGTGAAGAAAAAAAATTATTCATGAGCAATCGATTAAATAAATTGTTTTTTTTTTTAAAGAAAATATTGATAAAATATAAATAAAATGGGAAAATTAACAAAAAAAAAAATTCATGCATGTCCATTGAAACTGATTCCTGAAGTTTTAAGTAATATTGCATTAAAAACACTTACGCTTAAGTGATTTTTTAAACGATTTTTTATTACATATAACTTTTTTTATTTTTATGAACTATTTCAGGGAATTTTTATCTTATTAAAAAAATATTACTCAATTTTCTTCGGGAGATTTTTCGTTTCCAATTTCCCAAATGACAAATACTTATATCTTTGATTGATTATTCCCTATTTGAAATTACTTTTCGAGGAATCCTATTTTATTCTTGTATTTGTATTATATTCTTCTTCACAGGTTTTAAGTTTTAATTTTTGATAGATTTATCCAAATTCATTTTTTTTATTTCGAGAAAGTTGATTTTTTTTTTTTTTTTTTTTTGAAAATATAGCATCATATAACAAAGGCTTCATCGAAATAGATTTAAATAAGCATTCAGTGGTAGCAAAGTGAATATTTTATTCATCTCGTTAAGACAGAGAAATCTTTGTTTAATGACACTTTAAAAATTTTTGTACGTGTATCTATTATAATTACCTGATGTTTGTTATATCAGCATTTTTATAACGTTCTCATTTGCAATAAACTGGTTCAATGAACCTGCACATTTAGGAGTCTTCATATAAAAAGCAAAAGTAAAATATTTACGAGAAATATCAAAATATTTTGAAAGAAGCAAAAACAATGTCTAGATAAACATTTTGAATTTGGTACAATTACTTGCAAGAACTAAAAACGTTTCTTATTGTTTAAATCCTTGTCACACAGTGAGTGAATATCTTTAATTATACACTGCTTTTTTCCAGATGATAAATGTCAAATAATCCAAGAATTTTATACTGAAAAAATTTAAATATTGTGTGTGTGTGTGTGAGCTTTATTTTCCTAAAAAAATATCCTTCACTTTATTCATTAAAACTATAAATGGTTAAAAATTTGATTTGCAGTAATAAACCTGAAATATAGTAAAAACAATTTTTTTTTCATAGGATAATCTAAATTTGTGATAGTCTAAATTTCATAAACAACACATATGGAGGAAAGCATAAAAAAGGCAATATTATATGAAAAAAAAACTGTAAAGGTTTTTTCAAGGCTCTCACTGTGGAGTGAAATTGGAAATTTCGTTACTCGGAGTAGAAGAGGGAAATAGATTCCACAGTTGAAAAATGTGAATAGATTGTCACAGTTGAAAAATGAAGGCTTAATGTTGTACTTTTATAATCAGCATATACATGTATCACAGTTGTTCAACGGATCATAGTCGCAATGTCCTCCAAGTGAAATGATACTTCTGAGAGTGGCTGGTCAAGAATTGGGTTTTTTTCTGCTTTCTAAATTACAGAGACTCCCAACTAGCAACATTCCACCTAACTGGTAGAACTTAACTCTGGTCTAGGTACAAGGAAGTACCACACTTACCGCAGTCAATGCTTTGTAGTTTCTTTAATATCCTTCTTAAGCCTTTGAGACTATTTTATACAATCTTCTCGAAAAGATTTTACATATCTTAGTGCTCAGTGGATGTGCTGCAAATTTTAAGTTAAGATTATTCACACTTATGAAAGTTTTGGTTCAGTTGGAGATAACAATGTCAATAATCTATTTATTGCGCCAGGAAAATGAAGGAATAAGAATACTTTTAGTAAATGTACGACCATGTTACTGACTAATATTTTTGGAAAAAGAGCATTTTTGAAATCTGGGAATAGCAATTATTTACTGAAAAACCTAATAAAAGTAAACACGAAGAACAATGTCCATAATCTATTTATTGCGCCAGGAAAATGAAGGAATAAGAATACTTTTAGTAAATGTACGACCATGTTACTGACTAATATTTTTGGAAAAAGAGCATTTTTGAAATCTGGGAATAGCAATTATTTACTGAAAAACCTAATAAAAGTAAACACGAAGAACAATGTTTAAAGTTATTATTTTAGAATAAAATAAATTACTTTGAAAATATTCCTTTTACAGAAATGAACTAGAGTCATCGTAAGGAAAATTATTTATGAACTATTTAAATGAAAATTTGAAAAATCTATAAAAATAAAAATTTTCATTTCCATTTCATTGATAATTAAGTTCTGCATTTCGAAATTTCACAGGCAATAAAGTAAGAAAAAATATATACATTTGAGAGAGAATAAACTGAATTTTTTTTAAAAGTCAACTAAGTTAAGAAAAAGATAAATTTAAAGTGTGGTTTTATTTTTCCTTAGACAATTAGAAAATTTTACTGTCAAGGATTATAGGCTTGATTTCTATTTTTCTATATACTTAATAAAACAGAGATTGGACGGCCAACTTGTCTAGTGGTCAGCGTGCCTGACTACGGAGGGGAGAGATCCTGGGTTCGAATTCCGACTCAGGCATGGATATACTTTCTCTATCCTGTCTTTGTCCTTTCCTAGTGGGAATGAGGTGTGAATGGTTGCCGACCCTATAAACGCCCCTGTGGCACGTGTGCGTACTGAAGAAGTCGGACTCCACACCAAATACGGTTCAGTTGGCAAAGTGGAGTAACACACTCTCCAATTTGCCAGCCTAGTTGGCACACGAGAACAACAACAGACATTTATATTTTGTTTCATAAATATTTACTTATTGTTTATTAATTAATATTTTTCTTTTCAGATTTGCATTCTTGAGAAACAACTGTAATATTTAAAATAGAGGCGTTCGGTAATGAATTAGTACTTATTATTTCAAAATTATTAATCCCCATTCCTATATTTGGAAATTTAATACCCCACTTTTATTCTTGCATTAATTATTTGATGTTATACTAGGTGATATCAACTGTTGCTCTTTAAAGAGGACTTTTAAAATAACATATTCACTTCTTAGAAAACATTTTAAAATTATATCTCGAAAGCACTCATTTATCTATGACACTCCTTTCCATATATTTCTAAAAAAACTTTTATACTATATGCACACACATAGAATATTAATAATTTCAATTTGAAATATTCTTAGATTTACAACAAAGAATTAAATTATAAATTGGGAATGGCTTTTAACACAACTTTGATGTGAAGCATGCTTTGAACGATAAAAATATTACAATATCATACAAATGAAGAATTATTCATCAAAATCTTTTGAGTCATAAATCTAAGATGTATGACTCAAAAGCAATTGAGCTTAGGTACGAAAAATAGATTTCATTCTGATTTAAAAATCTCGCATCCTTATTCTTCTTCTACAATTAATAAAAATTCATATATCTAGATTTTAAAAATTTTCTAATTTTAATTTATATGTCATTTTTTTTATTTAACTGCACCGCAACCGAAATATAACATATATTTGTTATCTTTTACAATAGTATTTTATAGATCTCTGTTTCAATGATGTTAATCAGACAGAAACCTATTTTCCACTTCTAATTCATCACATTCGTTAGATTACTATACAGAAATTTTGCTTTCTGTTAAATTATCATAATTTGTAAAAAATGAATTATAATATATAATAAAAGAATTTCATACAGATGAAAGTAAGTATTTTTTCCCAACAATTTAACATTCATCTGCATTTGTAGAAGATATAATGTCCAAGTCATCCAATATTATCGTTTTGAAAAATCACCTGAGATACCATTTAAAAAAGAAGTACCAACAATTTTATGATGAATTTCAGAAATAAAATTATTATGATGAACTTCAAAAATGATTTAGTAGAAAAAAGTAGGTACGATCTTTTTTAGTATTGCATTACATTTTACAATATGTAAAAACAGCATTTCATTCTAAACTTGTGTTTTTTTTTCTAATAAAATCTATTTTTTATCAAGATAAGAATACACGATGAAATAAATATAAAAGTAAAATAATGTTAAGCATTTAAGACTCGAAAAATTCATATGGCTTGACTACTATCTAAAAACCTTGTATGTTTGTAAATGTTTGGAATATATTCTAAGCAGTAAAGTATTTGAATTAAACATAATGTAGAAAATATAATCTTAGAGCAACATTAAATTTAAAACTCATTTTAAATAGTTTCATTTAAGAATTTCTTATATAAATTTAACTTAAATATTGTTCTCAAAAAGCTCATTCAATAAATTAATCGGATTTTTACAATAATTTCCAAGTGTTTTCCTCTTCTTCATAAGATTTATAGCCGTTTACCGGCCAAGGCTATTTCTTTCAGCTTCTTCCATCCAGATCTACTAGAGGTCAGGTTCCTCCAACGGTTTACTCCCAAGTCCAATAACCATCTCTCCAATCTATATATCCATCTGGATGTTGGTGCTCCTATCCTTGTTGGTGTTTGGAAAGTTACTTTTCTAACAGTATTTTCATAGTCCTCTATCGATAGATATACTATATCCTCCTTATTTAGGAGGCCTTGATAACCTTGACTATGTTGGGCTCTCGGTACTTCAACTGGAGTTCGTGGTTATAGCAGATTATTCCATTTTCTCTAATTGCTCCAAAAAACTTTTCTCAAAATCTTTTACTAAAAAACCTTCAGCTTCTCTTCTTCTTTGTTAATTGTCCAGCATTCGCTGCCATATAGATCTATTGATCGTACTAGAGCTTCGTATAGTTGTATTTTCGTCTTGCTGCTTATGTATTTAGATTTAAACTGGTTTCGTAATCCATGATAACATTTATTAGCCATGTTGATTCTCTCTTTAATTTCAATTATTTTGTCAATATTTATGTTAATGATAGCGACTAGGTATATAAACTGAATTACTAGTTCAAATTCGTATTCATTAATTTTCAGTGGATGTAGATTTGAGATTCTGTTAGTTACCACCATGAATTCGATTTTTTCGTTCATTCACTATTAATCCTATGACTTTTGTCGCTGTCACAAGTGCAGTGAAGGCTTCCACTGTAGCTGCTTTAGTTTTTCCCACGATATCAATAAAGGCTAGTAGTTATACAGATTTAACAAATATTGTCTTACTAGTTTGTATGCCAGAATCGCTAATTGCCTTCCCTTGGGATATATTAAACAATATCATGAGAATAATTCTCCTTGTTTCAGACCCTTTTCAGAATAGAAGGTATCTTATAATTCCGGGCCCAAGTTTACTCTACATTTTACTCTGTTGAGGGTCATTTTTATGAAATTATCCAATTTTTTGAGGATTTCCAATTACAAAACAATTCGATACAATTTTTTTTCCGTTCATATTATTGTATGCTGTTCTAAAGTCAATCAAAAGATGATACGTATCAATGTTATTCTCTCTGGTCTTCCAAGTATCTGTGTATTTGATCCATGGTTAATCTGACTTTTTTTAAATCCGCACTGGTATTCCCCAAATACAGTACAGTCTGCAAAGAACCACCAAGAAACCTACGTAACCAACAGAAACCTACATGACACATTCCAAGAACTAACTCATTTAACTACGATCACAATCCCTAATTTAACGAGCGAAATCCAGCATCTTAACAACGCAATAAAAATTACCCAAGCCTCAAGGCCAACTTCTACCCTTATAAACAACAGTACCAAAACTTACAGTGAAGCCCTCAAGACAAAACCTACAATTGTCATTGAAAAAACCAATCAGGAAGTCTCAAGGAAGTTAAGCAAAATAAAGACCTCAATTCGCCCAAAAGGGGTATATAAAAGACAACCTATATAGAAATTAAATGCAGATCTCATGAGGGCACCGTAAAACTCAATGAAACCCTGATTAAGGAGAACCTGAGAGTCAACGAAAAACCCCCACCAACAATGAAAATTATTATTCTCAGCCTCCCGGAAGACACGCCTGAAAATTATTTGCTTGAAGCAATTAAAGAAGTCCTAAAACTAGACCACAGCAACCCCGAGATCTGAATTACGCAGATTCGGAAAACTCTTAGCATCCATAATCTCTGGAATTATGTTATAGAAATGCCTCGCTTCCTAGCCATACGACTTCTGAAAAATCGTAGGATCTTCTTAGGAATCCAAAGCTATAGGCTAGAAAAGTTCTTGGCATATAGACGGTGCCAAAAATGCCAGGATTTCTCACATCAAACAAATAACTGCCCTCATACAAAGTTATACTGTGGACGCTGCGGTGAAAACCATAACACACCGGATTGCCAAGCGAAAAAAACATTCTGCATAAACTGCTATGCAGAAAATAAAAAAGGCGAAAGTTTAAATGTAAAACACCCAGCTTACGACCGAAGATGCCTTGTCTTATTAATATCATCAGCAACAACTAAACCTAATTCCACACCAGTCACTCCTAAACATTCTAAATTCACTTCTCAACTACCTGCTGATTTCATGCCATTAATATCTCACAAAGTTCCTCTTTGACACCATCCCGCACTGCAGATTTCTTGCCCCTCTATCTCCAACTCCATACAAATAACAACAACCAAAACAACGTAATTGTTCTTCAGTAATGGGTCGTATTAGCCTAGTGGTTAGGGTATCGGCCTTCCATCCGGAAGAGTGGGGGTTGATTCTCAATGCCGCCAAAGACCCACCGAGTACATGCGATATACGTGGTCATTAAATCTGTGGAATCGAAAGTCCTGTGATCGGTCATTGAGCAGTTACCATGGGTGCAATAGTCTGGAGAAAATTTCCTCCCCTTTCAGATCAATATCAAAATTGAGGGAGTGGATTCTGGTGGTACCATCTATCGGAGCATTTTAAAAAATGAGCAAAGACATGCTTTTTCTTCGTGGTTCTCTGCTTAAAACGAAAAACGCTCCCTATGGACTTTAATTCGCATAGCCAATGCATAGCGAGCTTGGCTTGTCCAAGTGTCATAAGAAACAACAGGAGAGTAATTCCTCTATAACTCTTACATTCTAACTTGTCTCCTTTCTTCTAAATTGGACAAATGGAATCATCTTCCCAATATTTTACACCATAGAAAAAATTTTTAAATAATACGTTTTAAATAGAACTTAAATTCATTTTGCACAAAATCAATAAAATACGCTAGGTTTATTTGTAATATAGAAAAAAGCATATTTTAAATCTGGATGTACCAATTTGCTGATTCGTTACGCTTTGCTGAAAAAAGAATTTTGTTCATAATCTATCTTTTACATTATAAGGAAATAAGTTGAAATTTTCTTGAAAGTAATGTGAATAAAAATTTGTGTCTTCTTTTAGATTTTGACTTATCTGACAATTAAAAGAAGGACTTAGTTTTAAATCATAAATTTTTATTGCTGTTAAACCATTATTGATCATAGCTATTTCAACAATTTAATAGGTGAAAATATAATACTTTCTGTATGATTTAAGTAGTAAAATTTTAATACTTAGGCAATTCCTGTCAATGTATCATGAAATATAAAATAAATATAAGACTTTGTGGATATTTTATGAACAATTATTTGCTTACAAAGAAATATTACAAAATTTAAGATGAAAATCCGTTATCACTGATAAATATGTATTAATATACAGCCTCCTGAAAACACAATATTATTCTTTATTAGTCTATAAAAAAATCAATCAAAATTAATGTTGTGCAACAATTTGGTATATATATATGTTAAAACGGGATAAATTCTTACAGGTTTCAGTTCTTATTACTCTTTACCAAAGAAGCTTTTTAGTAAGTATGCGTTTTTCGTAAAAAATTTAAATTGGATAGTTAAAAATTATTTTTACTTGTGATATATTTTTCTAAATTAAAATCAAAAAATTTCGCTATCTTCAAGTAGTTAATATATATATATATATATATATATATATATATATATATATATATATATATATATATATATATATATATATATATACATATATATATATATATATATATATATATATATACATATATATATATATATATAAATATATACATATTTATATATACATATATATATATAAACATATATATATATATACATATATATATACATATATATATATATATATATATATATCTATATATATACATATATATATATACATATATATATACATATATATATATATACATATATATATACATATATATATATATATATATATATACATATATATATATATACATATATATATATACATATATATATATATATATATAATATATATATATATATATATATATATATAATATATATATATATATATATATATATATATATATATATATATATATATATATATATATATACATATATATATATATACATATATATATATATATATATATATATATATATATATATATATATATATATATATACATATATATATATATATATATATATATATATATATATATATATATATATATATATATATATATATATATATATATATATATATATATATATATATATATATATATATATATATATATATATATATATATATATATATATATATATAGTTTTTTACTGATTTTAATTAAAAATTAAAAATGAGTTGAAATAAAAAGTCTTATAAATAATCATATTAGTGTATAAAAAGATAAATGTATGCATGTATGCGCTCATATATTTGATTCGAAATTTTAGAATGAAATTTAAAGGTTATGTGTGATTAATGGAAGAATAGAATATCTTAAAATTTATTTTTTTGTGGGGGATTATTATATAAAAAAAAATCTAAAATGGTTATATGTCATTTAAATTAAGCTCTATTGTGTGGTAAATATAAATCATGAAAATACACACACATGACTATATTATAATATAAGGAATTCAAGTCAGTTTTAAATTTTCGCTCAAAAGAACCGGAAATCTGATAATTATTGCTGTTTTAAAAACATAGAAAATTGTTTTGTTTTTGGGACACACAATTTCCCTTGCCTACATCAACTGGTTTTACAACTCTTGCTGAATTTAAATGTGAATAAAAAAATTCAATATCAAGTTTTTGATAAACAGGACAAATTTAGAAGTATAATAATGCTTACATAAAAAATTTTCTTTTTGGAATTCTTACCTCTGTATCTTACTGCAATCGATATAGAACTCCCTTAAATATCTTGACAAAAAAACAATAAAAAGGTATACAGATAAAATATTTATAATGAAAATGTAGAGAGCATTATTTTGCATTTAGGAATTTTTCGCAATAGCATAAGTAATTGAAAATGAATCTTTTTTACACTTGCAGTTTTATAGTAATATATAAAGTCTAGTTTAAATATTTACATTCCTTGTGAAAATTAGAATCACAATATTGTAAACCATCCGCAGAATATGAAAAATATAAAGTAATTCATTTGTATGTAACAAATCAGTTTATTTTATGCTTTAACAGTACATGTGTATTTCTTCTGATGTTTCTGATTTACAAAACAATTATTTATGTAATATTATGTTGGGGAACAAGTTCATAGCGATTTTACTTAAACAGAAAACAGACTTTTATTTAAACAGAAAACAATAATTATATCAATAGGTTAATCAATTATAAATTCGCCGTTGCTGTTTATAACCTCTTCCCACCTCTCGACCCATTTGTTGATGCCGTCACGCCAAAAATCGCCTGGTCTGGCGTCAAAGAAGTGGCTGAGTCAGTTTATATATCTTTTATCTAAAAGAATTTTTTATATACTCCAAAAATGTTTTATCTGTTAATTTTATAATTTTTATTGTTGATGTTTTTATGTAAGTGTCAGTTATATAAAATAATGCACTATTCTCTTTTTTATTAATATAATGTTACCATCAATTTTTATCAATTTTTCTTCATTTATGTATTTGATTGATGCTATGGTACAAATTTGAAAACCATCATAGATCCTTTATAGATTACAAATATGAGGCTGTTTTTGGTTTTGGCTTTCTGCTGTCTCTTGGTTATAGCAGCTGGACAATCAGCATGCAAGTTACAGAGAAAAATGGTTCAAGAAGCAGGTAAAAATAATCAATGTTTGAACATAGCAAAGTTATCACTTTTTCTAACTGGTGAATTATTATGAAAAATTATTGATAATATAAAAATCTTCAAACAAACTTATTAAAAACTTAAATAAATTGCTATCCAGCTTGTCTTGTGGTCTGCGTACCTGACTGCGGATAAGGAGGTCCTGGGTTCGACTCCCGTTTCGTAGTGGTGTAGTGTACTTTCACTGTCAATCCTGTCTTTGTCCTTTCCTTGTATGAGTGGGTTGTAAATGGTTGCCTACCCTATAAATGGGTACCTGTGGCATGTATTTGTTGAGAAAGTCGGACTCCACACCAAAGTATGGTTCAGTTAGAAAAGTGGAGCAGTGCACCCCTTAATGTCAGCTTAGCTGGTATACAATAACAATATTTAAATTAATGTTTTCGTCAAATATTCGAATCTCTTGAATAGAAAACATTAGAAAAACAAAAATAAATATGATTCTTATTTAAGTACTTTATATTCATTGATACTTTTTAAAATTTCTGGTTAGATTATTATAAGCTTGTTTTTAAAATCTTGAGAGAGAGAGAGAGAGAGAAAGAGAGAGAGAGAGAGATAAAATTTAAAAAAAAAACGAGCTTGTTACTATAAATTAAAGATATTTTTAACAAATTCTTTTTATTTAAAAACTATTGATTATAATGAAAAACATAAATTTAATCACATTTTTTGTTAAAATAAATATTGAAAATAATCATGCCAATTTTAAGCTTAAAAATATATATAATCTAAGACTCTTTTGTATTTCTTGGAAACTTGTATTTTTCTCTTTTCCCTTCTTAGATATTAATTACTATTTTAAAATATTAAAACAATCAATTCCTTAAAATTATTTCATAAAAAAAGATTTAAAATATTAATAAATAGTTAAAATAATTGCTATAAGAAAATAACAACTCGAACGGGTGTGGTAACTTTAGTTATGTTGCATTAAGAGAAGCAGTATGCTTTGTGCAGTGCAGTTTACAGCGATGTGCAAGAGAGCATTTTTTTCAGTAAGCCCTTATCAACCATGATCTTCAGAAAAGTCAGATTCTACACTTGTCTATTAATGAATAACTGGGGAAATTTTGTATTGTACCGTTAAAGAACTCTTGTCATTCACCAAAGATTCTATAAATACTATTAATGCATTTTTGAAATGATCCTAGAAAAAAAAAACTTCATCGTTACCATAGTAACATCATGGCTCACCTCCCATGAGCGTTATTTATAGCATCACACCCAAAAAAAACTTGGATGATGATCGTTTATCATTAAAACAACAGCAACAAATCTACCAGCATTTATAAATTGATTTGTGCTTTTACAGTTTTTCAATAGTTACTGTCCGTGGTAGCCTGGTGGTTAGAGTATCGGCCTCCCATAGGGAAGGGTGGGGTTCGATTCCCAATGCCGCCAAAAACCCACCGAGTACATGCGATAAACGTGCTCGTTAAATCTGTGGAATCGAAAGTCCTGTGGTCGCTCGTTGAGCAGTTACCATGGGTGCAATAGTCTGGAGAAATTTACGACCCCTTCATATGAATGCTAGAATTGAAGTAGATTCTTTGGTGCTGCGATCTATCGGAGGATTTGAAGAGCAAAAGTCGTAATTTCACCTTTATGGTGCTCTAATTAAACAAAAGATGCCCTCAATTTACTTAAATTCACATAGCGAGAGCTTGGCTTGTCCAAGTGTCATTAGTAACAGCAAAATTTTCTTTTGTACCTTACACACATTAAATTGTTATTTTATATAAAATATGCATTCTGGAGTTATTATATAATGTTATATTGTACACCAGATAACACTTAAAACTTTTATTATTTCATAAGTGAAGGAATATCTCTGAAAAATATGAAATGTAATATGAAAACTCTATGGAACACATTTTTGAGTCTTTAAAATTTTTCTAAATTTTGCAGCTCCAGAGTATAATTATGTATTACAAAGAAATTATCAAAATATAATTTCAAATTTAAATATAAAATGCTCATTTAGCCAAAAAATCCTTTTCAAACATTTATTTATTTACCTGTTCTCATAATTTCAGGAGATAAGGACGCTTTTCTACCAAGGTGCTCAAAAGACGGCAAATACGCTCAAGTTCAGTGCAGACAGGGATTCTGCTGGTGCGCAAAGAGCGATGGAACCCAACTCACCAAATCTCAAAAGGGAAAACCAGACTGCTCCAACCAACCATACTAGATATTTCTCTTGTGTGGAGCTTATAATAAAATAGAAAATACATGTTAACATTGTTTGCTGTATCCATTACGATATTTTGGAAGACTTTTTGACCCCATTAATTAATTGATCATATTTAAAAACATAATATATATTTTTGTGCACATTTTAAAATTTAAGAATTTTTACTTGTATAAGCATTGTAATGTAAATCTAAAATTTTGTAAGAATATTTGTACACTATTTAGAAAATAAATTCCTTCTGAGCAGTAAGTGTGTGAATTATTTTTTATAGTGTAAATATATGTAAAAAATTTTTTTTGACTGTAATTAGCTCAACAGTAACAGAAATACTTTAGTTTTAAAAAATGTTGTTGTGGCTCATCCCTCCTGGTTAAAAGCAGCACCAAATCAGGTCCATGAACCCCAGTGCTTTTAAACAACGGAGCATAGCCTCAGGTCTCGAGAATAACTGGCTTTTATTTAATCCGATGCTGACCAAAATGTGTGCAGCAGCTGCTTGAGTCCCATTGGATTTTGGACACAGGGGATAAAACTCCCCCTAAATTCTGCATTGCTGCCTCATCGTTGCGGGGGAGTGCTCCTGGGCGGAGTGAGTGAAGTACGTCGGGAGTGTATTCTTCTGGTAAGGTCACCCAAGGCATGAAGCCCATTCCACTGTGCACAGCTAAAAGCAATGCAGGCATGAGGCAAAGTCAGATTTCAGTCTTTGGTGCCCATAGGTTCTTGACCTCTTGAAGCTGCATTTTAAGCCCTTTTGTTATGACTCGTCATGATCATTGACTCTAATTATAGAATTTTAAAAATTATTTACATTGAATATGTTATAAATCCTTATATTAGAAATTGTTCAAAATTACAAACTAAATAATTGTTCACATCGTTTTATTATGCTTATACGGTTAGTATATATTTTAAATTGCTATAAGCTTTTAGGATGATAGAATATATAAATTTAACCCCATACCAAAAGAAACTGAAGTTTATAGTAATGAAATTTGAATGTATGAAGTTTCCATAAACACTTCCGTTACTTTTTCATTCATTAAAGTTCTCCATGAGAACTTCGTCATTTTCCGCATCAGTTGTGTAAGTCTCGATTTCAATTTTAAATTATTCAACGATAACATTTCGAAATATTTTTATTTTCTTGTCGTACATACTAAAATTCAAAATCTACTTTACTCTATTTTAGTTCTCTTTTTAAAATTAGTTGCCTTTCATGACAGCACATATTCAATTGTCTTAAAATATATAGAAAATAAGTTAGTTTATTTATTTTCTATATATTTTAAGACAACTGATGTAACAAAAATTATAAGAATTTTAAAAAATTCATTGATGCGTAAATTTACAAAATTTAGTATATAATGAAAATATGATTAGAATTTAAAATCTATGGAGCAAATTTTATCGGAAAGTTTGTATGTGATGTGGGGGGTTCTGAAATTTGTTGTATAAACTTTAATGCAAATTCACAATGCATATATATATATATATATATATATATATATATATATATATATATATATATATATATATATATATATATATATATATATATATATATATATATATATATATATATATATATATATTATATATTATATATATATATATATATATATATATATATATATATTATATATATTATATATATATATATTATATATATATATATTACATTATATATGTATATATATATTATATATATATAATTTCATCAGACCGCGCCTCGTTAAGTTTTTTGAGGAGTCATTTAAAAAATTTTTCTAAGGAAATTCTGCAAACACTGATGTATTGAAACAAATCTTAACTAAAGAAATTTTACCATAACATTAACATTATTGTGAAATGCGTCAAAAAAACTTAGTTCTACACATTAAAATTTGCATTCAAAATGTCATATTTGAATTCAAAATTTTTAATATCTGATAAGTTATTCAAGGTGAATCATGCGAGAAATATAATCTAAAGTATTTTAATTGAGAATTATACTTTTCACTCATAAAATTATCACCATCTTAACTGAAATCCGTTGTGAATGTTATATTAAAAGTATTTCGTTTAGATTGTTAGTGTTCACAAAAGACAGCTGGGACACTTTGAATAAATCTTTGTCACAATATTCTCCAAGCCAAATGATACCTCTGGGGCCAACTAGTCAAGGATTAGGGAGTTTTCTGATTGATCTCTACTTCTAAATTACAAAGACCCAAAAAGACAGCCTCTAGTAACTTGTAGAGTCCAAATCATTCTGGACTGGTACAGGGAAGTATGGTGCAACAGTAACAGAGTTTATGAAAGAAATTTACGTAAGGAAGAAAGCTAAAGCTTGACAGAACTCCCGTAGAAAGAGTGTCTTCAAAACAATTTCAAACCATAGAATCTTCTAAAACTTGCTGAGATTTTATGTCAAGCATTCATGTACTTAATTATGTGAATCCTATAATTCTAGTTGAGTTTCCAAGATAAAAGAAATTTTGAAACACATTTTATATACGTCAAAATACATGATGGAGAAAATAAGAAATATGAGTTCCACAGAGTTTGCGAATTTGAAAGAAAAGCATATCTCTATTAAGATTATTCTGTTGGAACTTTGAAAGTTGAATCAGTTTTGTTAATCAAATATATAGAATTATAAATCCAGGATAAATATTTTTTGGATCTCCTGCTAAACGGATAACAGATCTTATTCGTTTCGGCACTGATCTATATTTCTGGCGAGCATTTATGGTGAGAGAGTACCATACATTGGTTTTATCCAGCTTTATAGATTTATTAAATTATATGGAAAAGATTGGTGATGTCATATATGTATTTTTATCATATCCTACAATTTTTCTAAGAGTCTAAAATTCAGGATCTACGGTGATTAGGGGAAGATGTTAGTAGTAAGACACATGCTCATCGAACCAATTGTAAACATTCTAGTACGACATGTAGGTGACATTGTAGTCCATGAAGTATGGGTAGCTTTCAGAAAAAATTGCAAGATGCCCTTTAAATACTAGTATATCTACGTATTAAATGTCTATTTGCTTACCTTCAAAAAACGCTAGGAGAGCAAGTACATGCCAGTAGAACATGCCTCATATATCCGGAAGAGCGGGTTTCGATTTCCAATGCCGCCAAAGACCCGCCAAGTAAATCCGATATATGTGCTTATTAAATCTGTGGAATTGAATGTCCTGTAGTAGGTCGCTGAGCAGTTACCATGGATGTAATGGTCTGTAGAAACTTTCTCTCCCCCTCCAGATCAATGTCAAAATTAAGGGAAGGAATCCTCTATGGTGTCACCTATTTGAAGAGTACTTAGAACAATGTCCTATTTTCAACTTCATGGTGCTCTGTTTAAAGGAAAAACGCACCCTACTGAAATTCGCATAGCTATCGGCAGAACGAGCTTGGTTTTTCCAAATATCATAAGTAACTACAACAACACGTACCTCATATAATATTACTCTAAAGTCCAGATGGATTTATGGTTTCGTGGGGTTCTTGCCAAAATCAAAGTGTTTCATCAAGGCAGAATACCACGTTTCCTGCTTCTTATCCACAAATGCCAAGTAAACTATATCATTGCAAACGAAGTTTTGAATTTTGAACTGAAATTAGAAAATTGAGTAGTTTTCCACTCAGGCACGCAACTATATATTCCTATCTTCTGCAATTCACTGACTATGGTTACAGCTAACATTTACAGAGATGTTAGCTTAAACCACTTTCAGTGAATTTTACTATTTTTAGACAAGTAATTCCTTGATTGACGATTTCTGTCAGATGAAGCATAGCAAAGTCCCTTTGGGCTGTACAATTCGACGAAGTTTTCATTGATACCCCACTTTAAAAACTGCGTTCGAACTGCAGCTATGTTTTTTAGACAAATATTATGGGTTCTGATTTCAACTCATGAAAACCTCTGATATGGTTAATTTTGAGGTCCCAGAAATATTCTAAACTTATTCCCAGTGAAAGAGAATTTTCTTTAAATTGAGGTTCTTACTTAAAAGACACAAATAACGAACCCATAAATGATGTCGTAATGTCGTTTTATCCATTTCACTTCAATCATCGTAGGTCCGTTGTAGCCTAGTGGTTATGGCATCGGCCTTCGGTGCGGAAGGGCGGGGTGGAAGGTTTCCTAATTTCTCAAGAAGGATACAAAGATTATTAACATAAAATTAATTAAATAATTAATTATTAACATTTATTCAAAATTTTGTTAGAGATTGCTGAGACATTTTCTGTTCCTTTAGGCTAGAGGTTTTTATATTTCTGGAAAATTCTTTTAAATTATGCAGAAAATATACATGATTAATATCAAAATTTTTCTAAAAAAATATGCGTTTAAAATAAATTCAAACAGTTTCTTCATCTGCAATAGCGACATAA
Source organism: Latrodectus elegans (assembly GCA_030067965.1). NCBI lineage: Eukaryota > Metazoa > Arthropoda > Arachnida > Araneae > Theridiidae > Latrodectus > Latrodectus elegans. Next base: position 16,013,751 of record CM057821.1, on the reverse strand, counting down.
AATTTGTTTGAACTTACTAATATGAACTGCTGAACAATTGCTAGAGACGGATCACAAATTGCAATGTATAATAACATTAAGCGAGACATGAGTCCTAGTAGAATAAAATATAATTGCCACACTGTTCAGACATTAGAATAAAGAATATTTATTGTTCTGGAAAGTACAAAAGCTGTGAAACATCTGAAAGAAAAAAGATGTTCATTTGATGCTGCATATGGATAAATATAACAATGTATCTAATATATATGTACGGGATAAACTGAACCTACTCTATCTGAGAATAGTACGCTTGGCCAGTCCTGTTCAGTCCAATTGCGATGCTCACGAAAACGGGCAATACGGTGCTGTCTGGTCAATAGGACACACACTACAGGTTTGCGGGCGTATAGTCCTCCTCCCCTCAAATGCCTGGCAACAGTTTTTCGGGAGGTCTGCTTTCCTGCGGTAGCAAGAAATTGATTTGCCACCTAATGAGCTGTGGTGCGCCTGTTCCTTTTTGCTGATAGGATGATATATCTGTTTTCTGCAGGCATCGTACTTCTAACACGACTTCCCCCGTGCCACCTACTACATATTCCAGTAGTTTTAAATGACTTCCACAACCGTGAAACAACGGTGTGAGTGATGTCTAACTCCCTGACAACATCTGTTATTTTTCGCCTTTCTTCGATCTTTCCAATTACTCGGCCACGCATAAAATCATCTAAGTGATGTCGGGAAGACATGCCAAAAATTTCAAGTTCGTCTATTAAATATTTCCTGTTAAACTTTGGTTTGAAACAACAACTATCTACACGCATCAAAACTTTTAAAGCTGTTATGAACTCTATCGAGTGATGAACAGACGTGGAAAAAAAATTTGCATACGCATACTTCTTCTTACTATATCCCGCACTTATTCTAATTTTCCACATTTTGATTCCTCTTATTTTGTGGTTGCTATGGATGATAGTGTTATCCGTCCTTAGCAATTGTCCAACAGTGTATATCAAAGCATATAAATTGCGTTCTTGTTACTTAAGACACTTGGACAAGCCAAGATCACTATTCTGTTGTCTATGCAAATTCCAGTTAGTATAGTGTATGTTTTTCGTTTAACAAGAACTCCATAAAGGTGAAAGTACGACTTTACTCAAAGCTCTTCCGATAGATGGCATCACAATAGGATTCAAAAGCGCAATAAAATACTTCTGAAACATTCATTGTTCGTTGATGTTATTTATGACACTTGAACAATCCAAGCTCGCTACACGATGGATATTTGAAATAAGTGAATATTGTGAGTCTTTCATTTAACCAGAGCACCACGAAAAGGAAATTACGGCTTTGATCTAAACTCCACCTATAGATGGTACCACCAGAGGATCCCCTCTCTCAATTTTGACATTGATCTGAAGGAGGAGGAGATTTTCTCCTAATCATTACACCCACGGTAACTGCACAACGACCGATCACAGAACTTTCGATTCCATAGATTTATGGAGTAAATATATCGCATGTACTCGGTGGGTCTTTGGTGGCATTAGGAATCGAACCCCACCCTTCCGGACGGAAAGCCAATGCTCTAACCACTAGGCTATCAGATAAAAAATCTCTGTAAAAGTGCTATATTAAAATTATAATTTTTTCTAAATTACTAAAATCAGCTTAATGTTTGCAGAACAAATTCGATCGTGTTGACTATAATTTGATATTAAAATGAATTACCAAACTAAAATCACTAGAAAATTTTCTCAATAATTTCAAGGAATTTGATAAAATTGCAAGAAGCTTTTATAAGGTTTCCTATTTCGTATACAATAAGGAGACATTTTTAAACAATAAAAGAGGAAATAAATGCTTTCACGGAAACAAAGAACTCGTGCATATATTTGAAATTTGTATGAAGAAATAATAAATAATTTTTCCTTCTACATACGAAATTATCTCAACAAATTTAACTAGAAAAAAATTATAAACATGAAATTATTGTAACTTCTTTCCTAGCAATTCTCATTTGTTTATTAATTAAAATAATAAAAAAGAATTAAGCAAAATAAGAATAATGTTGATAAACTTTGATATTCCTGCTCTTGAAAACAATTATAATTATTTCAGAAACGAAATAAAAATATAGCAGACATTATTTAACCGTTAAAAATACTTTATAATTTATGAATGATAAATATATGATTAGGGATTACATTTTATTGCTTATAATGTTTTCCTTCCTTAAGCATAATTTTTTTGTTTCAAAAATTTAAAAATAAAATGCATTTAAGTTGAGTAAATCCCAGCTACAAATATTTAAAATGGAAGTATTTTGAATTTCATTTCTTGCAAAATTTCAAATTTGCTCCTTCTATTGGAAACATAGACATCTTGCAGATATTTCTCATAAAACAGCTCATGTTATGAATAAATAGAATAACATTTCTGGAGAAAATAAGCATATGTACAATAGATTTATATATATATATAACAAAATTATCAACATAAATCCAAAATTTGACTAATTATTTTCTTGAAAATACTTCAGTTTTGTAGTTATTTGACACATTAAAAAAATGAGAATAACCTTTATATAAAATGCACTACTCAGCTTCGGAGTCATACTGAAGTATAATTTCAATAAAATCCAACTATTTTTCAATCTTTATCGATCAACACTGCTATTTTAATCATATTATTACGTTCAAAATTATGCTTACTTTCAGAAATAAATGATCCTTGATCAATATTTCCCGTACTAAAGCATAAGTTAAATAACTCATGGGCATTTCATGAGCAAAAATGTTTTTCCTGAAAATGATAAAACAAAATTTAAATATTTTTCAGCTCCTTCAAATGATATTATTCATGAATAAATATTCAAAAGAAAAGAAAATTAAATTTGCCTAAAATATATGTATATAATATATACACTTTGACATTGCTTTTGAAATCTGTTATTGATATTTTAAAATAAAGACTAAATTATTTTAAATTTTACAATTTTTTAACGAAATATTGCCAGAAACATCAATAAATTAATTTAATAATTATCATGAAAGATAAATGTACCTCTAAATATCTAGTTCCTAAATTTTAAAGTAACGAAAATAAATTTATCGAAGATAATTTGAAATATTTTACATGTAAGAAAGAAAACTAAAACACTTTTTTTTATACTTTTCTACATAACTACATCTGTAAATTGCGTAATTTATAAAATCAAATGATCTTTCAGTGTAATGATTTAGAAAAAGTTTCACAAATAGTTCCCCATATTTATTTGTTACAAAGAAGGGAATCCGGAACCTCTCAAGCAATCATTTCAATAGAAAAGTATAAAAAGGCATAAATGCAACATATATCGCTTATTGTTTTTATTGTTTCAATCACTAAGTGTGACTTTTCACTCTTATTAGTATCTCTACCACTAAAAACTGGAAGTCCATCAATGAAATAGCAAGTATTTATGCTTTGAGTTCACGTTTTTGATATTTTATAGAATTCCTAACTAAAGATATCTTATTCTTTTAAAATATAAATTTGTATACATCTATAACATGAATTATCATTTCCAGCAACTGTGATTTTGGAGAACTGAGGATTTTGTCGGACAGCCTCTGTGCACTGCAACAACTCAGTGGCTGGTCCTCTATAAACGATGAAACAAGTTGATCTGTTCTGCTCAAATTGAAAATGATCTACCAAAGACCATGATGTACGTTTCCAATGGATTCCATCTCAAGTAAATATTAGTGGTAATGAGACCGAGGATCAACTGGCCAAAGAGGGCAGTGAAAAAGATACGCCCACTCATTCATCATTTACATATCAAGAACTTTATTCTAATGAAAAATCTGGGCTACATTCGATCTGGTAAATTGTTCCAACACACCAATGGTATTCTGGAACAGTTCCTGGAACTCTTCTGAAAATAAAATGTGGTCGAAAATATCAAACTGTCTTGGCCAGATTTTCAAGTGGACATCTAAAATGTTTATCATTTGAACGTAATACAAAAATTTATCCCACTTGTGAAAAAGGCTGTGACCTTCCAGCTTCACCGAAACATATTCTGGATTGCGTCGGACTTTCCCGGGAGGATTTATCCTCAGATACCCTTCCAGTCATTGACTTTCTAACTGTCAACAATTTAATAGAATTGTTCTGAGAAGTGTCAGCTCTTTAAAGAGGATAAGCCAACAACAACAACCCTACAGCTAAGATCTTATAGTATAATATAAGCAATATAATTTTCAGAGAAACAATAATAATTTCTCATTTGATACATAGTTTGGCATATAACAAACAAAATTAGCTTACGAAACTTAGAGCTTCATCAAAACTCAATCCATCTCATTTCGATTAAATGAAAACCTGATCAATTTATATAATGTTTATTTTCAAATACTGTAGATAACAAGAGCTGATATTTAACTAGGGAATATTTATGAGTTGTAGAGTTTAATAAACTATTAATTTATTTAATATTCTTTGGATATATTGATTAGATTAACAATGAAAATTTTGCATTAATTAATTTATTTATTATATACGGCTAGAAAATGGTGTTCAGAACCATTATTAGAAAAAATTAACTCAAAACATAAATTAATTTTCTGTGTGTGTGTGTGTGTGGATAATATTTATCTCAGTAAAGATTCATAATATTCACAAAATAAGCATTTTTTATTTAATGACTTTTGGAATGTTAGTGACGGTTCGATGATCTACACCTACGACAACAGCAATATCCTGAGGTTATGAAACAGAAAACAGATAAAATACATCCTAAAACAGAGAAAACTTACCACCAGGTGCAATGAAAAACAAGGCTCTATAATAAAAGCTGATTATATTTATGGGAACATCTTCAGACGTTGTTACTGCATATCTTCTTTTATTCATTACCACACATTTCTTTACTATTTACAAATTAATTATTTTGCATCCACTGTTTTACAAAAGGGCAAAACACATTGTAAAATATCTTAAACGAAACAGGCCACACTAACTCGCTCACTCTGCGTCAGTTCCTTTTTTCTCTCTGCTTACCACATGTGTCCGGGAAGCTCGATGGATGATTGTGCATTCTCTCCCTGGTCTTCTGACCACCGGAAACTCCAAGACCTGTTTTCGAGGAAGTAGGGCAGCTAAACATTTTATGTGCACGATGCCACAATGTTGAATTGAAAGACCGAAAAAATGTATAAAAACATGATGTAAATATATGAGTGATTGAGGAAATTCGAAAATATTTCAGATTTATCACTTAGTTGAATTCAGATTAAGTGGTGGACAAATTTAAGATGATTATCGCTATAGAATCACCACGAATTTGGAGAAAGATAGAAAATAGTCTTTTAATGCTAAAAACGTATTGCTTGCAACGCCAAACGTAACGCTATTCTTGAATATATTGTATATGCTAACACATCAATAGAGTGAACTCTAATATTAATTTTAGTGATACTCTATTCAGAAATACAACTTTTATATAATATGCTGTGACAAAACCTATATGCATATTCTTGAATACATTGTCACGCTATTCTTGAATACATTGTATAAGCTCTCCCATCAATAGTGTGAACTCTAACTTGTATGTAACGAAACTTGTATGCATACCACAATAATCAGCATTGATATAAGAGCAAAGATTACCACTGAAAACATCATGCCTGCAGTCTAGCCTTTTTGAGATCGACATCAATTCAGATGGCACTTAAATATGCAGAGTCCTTATAAGCCTTATTTGCTTAATAATTCTTTGTGACCAGAATCTAAATTTCACAAATCATCTTTGGATAATCGTATGTTTTCATGTCACTGAGTAGAAGTCAAATAAATAATAGTGACAATGTTAAAGTAGATTTAAATGATACCAAGTTTGCTTAATCTTAAACTGCCGTTGTATCAGGGTATTTTTTAGTCCCAAACCTTGATTCGAGACACTATATATACTAAAAACATATTGGCGACTGACAATGCATCCTTTGTTATGATTGTTCAGTGTTCATTTCTCGAAGACCTATGTGATGTGTCTTTCTAACCTAAAATTATTATTAATTGATTGATTGACCTATCAAAAAAATTTTTAATTTATGATCTTTATTAAAATTCTGTGCATCAAGAATGATAACCCACTTATAATTAGATGCAAAATCCACTTTCTAAAATACAACATGTTACTTTAATAATTTAAGAGTACATTATATAAATCCCCTTTATTTTTGTGTGCAAAACTAAAGGGGGTTTATATAAGGTTTTTCATTTTTTTCATAACTCATTAGGCCATACTTCAAAGGTCGGGTTATTTATCTTTAAATGCGTTTTATTGTAATAAATTATATGCATATCTAAATTAATGCATATAATTTATTACTAATTTATTACAGTAAAAACTCAAATTGCAATTTGAATTAGCATTCAAATTAAATGTAATTTGCTCCATGATTTTACAAATTTTTACTTAATGTACTTTTGGGCACCCAACATGTAACACTTTGAATAAACGTGCAAATTATATGAAATTTACATCAGTGTTTGAGCAATGAGTTGTGTAAATCATTCACATTGTAACATATACTACACGAGCAATTCTAATGGCACCTGTAAGCGATATATAAAGAGAAAGAAGATTGCCTATTTTAATTTAGCCATTGATTTTTCTCTTTTTTTGCGTAAACTGTTTAATTATAACTCGTAGAAGATACTGAATGTATTTCGAGCAAATGTTTGAGTTTAATTGTAGAAGAATAGTATTTGATAAGGATTGTTAATCATTGTTAAGAGAAGTCATTGATCGTGTTAGATAAAAAGTAGCAAGGTGCATACGAATTTGTAATGGCTGGATCCAAAGGAAGTCGTGCAATATGGTGAGAGCAACGGAATTAAGTGCATCCTCTTCATATCACCACTACACATGATGACATGCTTATTCTGAGAACGGCAGTGAATAAATCACTAGGCCATACCACTAATCTCTCGATGCACAACAAATATATTGTTATACAAAGACATACTTTAAATACCCGCTCGTAGCATTTGAAGTTGAGAGACCTTGGTGCCCTGATTGGTTTGGGGGTCATTCTCTTTATCAGAAGGTGATGAGTCGCAGCTTAACCAAGATCCCCCGTATTAAATAAAGGTGGGTGGGACATTTTAATCTGGTCGCAATATCCTATAAGTGAAATAATGTCGTTGAAGTTAGGTATTAGAGGATATTTTGCAAAATTTCTCTTTCTAAATTACGAAGCTCTCGTAACCATCTGCTTCCATCTCAATATTAAAGTCCAACTCTGGGTTTGGTACAGAAATGTATCCCAGTGCCACAACAATATTTGACGTTTGCAAGCTGAGTGGTATATCCACAAGGCATCCATTGCTCTGTTTATTCTTATCACAAAATCTCAGGCATTTGTGCCAACAATGATGTAATTGACGACATACATCGACAACTAGGATAAAACAGCAATGACTATATTGGCGAATCCTGTTGCTGCTGCTACACAAAGATAGTTAGATTTGAGTCTTAATGTACCATGGTGACCGATTACTAAAATCATTCATTGAGAAACACCATATTGATCCTACATTTGGTATCATGGTTTGGAGTGATGTTGGAATTTATTTTTGCATCTGTGCTGGCACACTTCATGTCTACACAGTCAACGCTACACCTCTGAGGTGCTCTGGAACCCATATTCTTTACATATCTTCAGATCTTGCCATTAACCATATTTTAACAGGTTTACCCATGATCACACCCAAGGCATGCACTGCTCAGAAAAGTTCTACTTTTTCCATCAGATTTTTTGGCCATGCTTTGTCCGAATGCTTGTTTTCCGATTAATCAGCAATTGAAAATGCTTGGATCCAAGTTTTATAACACCTGACATGGGGTACACCATCCGTTGCTATATCAGATAAACTTTGGCAGTATATGGAAGCCATATGAACTGTTATACCTCAAGAATACATTCAATGCCTCTTTGATTCCATCTCAAGCCGCATGGTTACAGCTATATCTAACAATGACGGCTGCACTAACTATTGACTTTTCAGCATTTACACTTCAAAAAAAGGGTTTTAATCATTTCATTTTTAAATAACGTGTTTTCTGTATAACAAGTTTTGATAAGATATCCTTGGACTTCCTTAGGATTGCATTTTAGGTAAACTGCAGTGTAGAAAAAACTATATAATTTTACTATTAGTAAGTTAAAAAATGTCATTAATAAAAGAAACTTAATGTTGTAACGAGTAATTTAAAGCATTATTCATCTTACATGATGCGAAACTATTGATATATATGTATATATATTGTTAATTTAAAAAGTATCAATATTTGAAAGTTTAAAAATATAAATTTTCCGACGATATGATCAGGTTACACCTTTTAATACTTAACGTAATTACTTGACATTATCCCACGAACAAAGCTCCGCTAGTTAAATGTATGAAGAAACATGGAGAGAGGATAAAATATGTCTTTTGCCACTCACATTTTAATCATTAATGAAGCAGAAAACAAAGTTTCATTTCTATCACCAGCATATTTAGAATTCAAATTAAATGTTGGTACATATAGTATGGAAGAATGATAAAATAGTGTATAATTTTTCCAATACTAAATTCCTAAAATAATTTGATGAAAAAAAAAGAATACAATGTTAAGATTCGTTAGTCTCAATATCAAAATACGTTTGTCAAAATAACAGATCTTGACATTAAGACTATTACATCAAGAAAATAAAAATACAATTATAAATTTATAATGCGCGATACAATATTATAACATATTTATATCATTCCATTTATAATTATACCAATATAGAAATATCTCACGTTAGGAAACTCAGATATAAAAAATTATTATATATTACTTTCAATTTTTTTACTGTGCAATTTATCAAAAGAGAATAATAAAAAATAATGGAGCTTGGTTACAAATTTCCTCATTAAGCTTATATTTGTTTGATAATATGATATGGATGGTAAGATTAAAAAAAACAGATTTAACTTTTCTTTAAATATTTTAAAAGAAAACAGCTAAAGGCTAACATTGTTAAAGCTTATTTAAGTCTTGCTAAAATTTATTAAGATATCCCATTAAAGTTTCTACACAATAATAATTCGCAATAATATCTATGTACCGTTTTTTCCTGTATATAATCCGCGGATTTTGTGTTAAAAAAGTTCCAAATTTCGTTGCTCGTATTATACGCTACCTCGGATAATCTGGCAAAAAGAAATATTTTTCATTAGAAAAGTTTACAATAAAGTTTTGAAGGAAATGCCATTTATGTTTCACAGAATAAATAACAGATGGCGCCAATACTCAGTTGACTTATTTTAACTATAATCAGCATTTTCCAATTACGTTCAAAAACGAATTCAAGTTCTGACTTGAATTGTTTCGCTCTGAAAACATTGAAATTCATATGTCTTAGGAAAGAGAAAATTATTATGTTACAGAGTAAATTTTAAATCGAAAGCTAAAGGGAAGGCAAATGAAAAAAAAATGTCGATAAATGTGTAATGTAAGGGGGAAAACAAAGCAGGTGCTGTAGAAAAAAAAGTATTCCATGTGCTGTTAGAAAGTATAATCCATTTCTTTCATTTAACTATTAACCAAACAGATATAGTTTATTTTTAAAATATGTCTAACCTCATTTTAAAAGTTTTTAAAATCTAAAAATCCATAAGTTTTACTATAGAATCTTCCCGGATATTGATCGATGTCGTGCTTTCATCGCAGCTAATCGCACTTTGCGTTGAGATGGGGTCAAACAGATTTTTATCATAATAAATGTATTTTCTCCGTAGAATTTATTATATTTTTAATTATAAGGAATATTTTTCATTTTATTTGGCACTAAATTATCAGTAGTATAAATTTTCGACTATTCGAATTACAGAAAAATTGCCGCGGACTATGCGATGCTTTTTTTTTTTCTTTCGTTCGAATAAAGGGGCTTGTAGATAATACGCCTCTGCGGATTATATACAGGAAAATACGATAAATAAGCGTCTTAAAAATTGTGAATGGTGAAACATTTCTGAATTTACTTTTAAGTAATTTTTTATTACATTAGAAGAATACTGTCTAAAGCAATGAGAGAAAATAACTGAAAATAGTTATAAATATACTGCACACAATAGATGAGTAACTAATATAACTTTTAAGGAAGCTGCCTGTATAAACCTGAATAACGGATATTGATTTTCTTTAAATACCCTATCAAATTTCTTTCATTGTTTAAAATACAGTTGCTCAAACCATATCATAACATTACTTATTTACAATCAGAGTATTATATTATACTTATCGATCAACAAAATTCTAAAATTTTTAATGGACTTAAAATAATGGATATTTTACGAACAAAGATTTTTCTTCGGAAGGAGAAAAGTCTATTTTATCATTGAAACATTAACAAAGACAAATATACATTCATATATAGCCTCCTGAAAGCACAAAATTATTCCTTTATTTACCTTTTAAATAAAGATTAAAGTTGTAATTTATTTAGGTATATATATATGTTAAAACGGAACGAAACGTTACAATTGCTCTGTCTTTCGCAAACCTACCAACGAAACAATCTCTGTAAGTAAATGTGTTTCACCTATATAAAATCATAATTTATCAATAGTTGGAATTAATTTTTCTGCACTATAATATAAGATATTCTTAACATCACAATTGCACTTTCATTTAAGTTTCACAGCTTTGGATCAGATTTACTGTACCCTTGTCACCCTTGGCGCATTTCTTTTCGGTGCCAAATTTGGCGAATATTTTTACTGGAAACCCGGCAAACTAGTATTTTGGCAATCCTATTTGTCATTAATTTCTCATGAATATTTACCACTAGAACGAATAACTAGCCACACAATTTACCACTAGAACAGAATAACGATTTTAATTCATTAATGTAAAATTTAATCAAAACATTTTATGGATAATTTAACATATCAACTTTATTATGTTACCATTGATGTTTGAAATCTGTAAATTTACGTTTTTTGCTAATTTTGTAAAATTAGTTGAGCATATTGTTAGATACCAACAATAAATGAAATATTTGTCAGTATTTCAGCCATTTTTTCTCCCGCCGTTATCCCCCGATTTGGAAATTTGTCATACGGTCACCCTTGGTAACTTTTTGAAAATTTCACCAAGGGTGACCGTACAGTAAATTTTGACCCATAGCTTTTACTATATTGAAAAACTTTAGTTTCTTAAGTTAATTATTACTTTAGTTATTTATAAGTTATTTTTCTACATAATTTAATACGAGTATTAATTTGAACAAAGATAAACAAAAATTAAAAACGATTAAAATTTTAAAAATGCATGTTAAGAAAAGTTATGTGCCTTTATATCGATATAATGTATTTCAAAATATAAAATATGTTAAAAATGTTTATATTGAGTATAATATATTTCTTGATATCAAATGTAGAAATTCTCTTTATAATTTCCCTTTGAATTACAACAGATTTGGCGTGTGGCCCTTATTTGTAAATTTTTCTACCTGTTCGAACGTGATTATTTGTAGTAGCTAGGAAATGAGTTTAAAATGTTAGTGTCAACTCTGTTAATCGTGTGAAAAACGGCATTAAAGTGATAAAAAGCTCCACTCTTAAATTTTACTCAGGCAAAAATTTAAATGCTATATTTTATAATTTAAAATATATTTATTTTTAATGTAATGATTTCAATTTGAATCTTATAATAATACTTCAAAATAAAAACTTAAGAACGGCAATTTAAGTTTTTTCCAGAAACATAAGCAATTATTTGTTAGTTTTCTTATATGACTCCATATCAATTGTTTAAATTTCATATATAGTACACATCTATAAAATAATAATATAAAAATATCATATATATATATATATATTTAACTTGAATGCTTTTACTTGATATAAACCTCTTTAACTTCAACGATACAATGCATATTTTGGTGTTGTTTTTTGATATTTCCAAAACTTATCGCCAGTTTATTAATAGGACATACAATCTTTTGTAGATCTCTTAAAATTCAATTGCAAAATAATGCCAATACTTATGTTTTAAATTTTTTTTCCTTTATATAATAACAGTATAGATTATGTGAACATTTTATTTTTTTTATAATAAATGAGAGTAATTATTTTTTACATTACAGTTACACAATTAGTTGTTTATATATTGTATATTTGAATTTACCCTCAGAAATTATAATCATGAGGCTGCTTATGATTTTGGCCTTCTGCTGTTTCCTGGTTTTAGCTGCCGGACAATCAGCATGCAAATTACAAAGGCAAATGGTTCAACAAGCAGGTAATAATCATAAAATTGTGTTAAACGAAGTAATTCAACAATTAATATTATTATCAATTATTGTTAAAAATGTCCCCAAATATAAGAAAACAGCTTGATCCAAACAGTTTTCTAATGAGAAGGAAATATTTTTATCCGTAAAATTTGAATTTGTGAAATACGTAAGATTTGAAACACGTAAACTCAAATCTTATTTATGCCTTTTATCTTTCTCTGTGACTTCTCAATTTTATGTTAAAAACTAAATGATACTTGTGTGAAATATTTTAAGCGAAATTTTATGGTTGCTGAATCAGTTGCTTTATAGGGTTTGTAAAATTTTACTGGTTAGTTCTTAAGAATCATTAAAAGTACTTAAAAAATATTTTTAAATATTTTAACAAAACATTTTACCTTGTTAAATAAAGTATAAAGATATCGTAGTAGTCAGAATTTTTTCCTATAGTAGTAGTTAATTTTTTTTTAATTCTGAGTGTTATATTAACTTCATTAAAAACTTAATTTGTACTGCATTTAAAAATAATTTTATAAAATTAAAAAAATAATAATATAAAAGTTAAAAAATTAGATATGTCTATTAACAGATGATTTGTTATAATTAATGTAATGTATCTCACACAGGATGACTTAATTATAATAACCAACGAAATTAATGTTCAATTACAAGTCAAATGTTTGTTGAATAAATAGCAAGATTTGTGAACGAATTTCATAATTAATTACAGATGTTATTAATAACTAATGATGTACTAAATAATTGAAGTATGTATTTTTCTAAAGTAACTTATTGTATAGAATACATTTTAAATTAGTTTTGATGTATGGTTGTTTTGTTGAAAATTTAAACATAGCTTAAGAAACATCTAAACGTTTGTAATAGACAAATTATAAAAGTAGTAGTATTATATTAGTACATAAAATAAAAGCAGATAGGTAAAATCATAAATGTAATACAATTGTTTTTAAATGTTATTAGAGCTTAAGATACACTAGTGAAAAAATATATATTAAGTAAATTGTGCATATGTAATGAAATTTGAAAAACTTTATAATTTTCATAGAGCTTAAAGTAAATATAACAAACAATCAGGGAATAAATTTGCATTTTCTATTTTCATAATTTTAGGAGACAAGGACGCTTTCCTTCCCACCTGCTCAAAAGACGGCAAATACGCTCAAGTTCAGTGCAGACAGGGATTCTGCTGGTGCGCAAAGAGCGATGGAACCCAACTCACCAAATCTCAAAAGGGGAAACCAGACTGCTCCAATCAACCATATTGAAAACCTTCCTTGTGTTGAGTTAAAAATAAAGCAGCATATATAAAAAATACTGCCTGATAACTTTTGCTTAAAAGTATATTACAACACATTACATTCGTATTTCGACAGTATAAATTAACTAAATGTATTTTATAAAAAATTGCTCATACATTTGAAATTCTATATAACACTATAATGACGTGGAAAAAATGCAATACTTTCAAAAAATAAATACATGTAAGCAATTTGAGTGTCTTTCTTAATAAATATAGGTAATTAACAATCTTAATGATACAACGATGCAAAAACTTTTCAGGTTCATGGTGATACCAACATCTCCTATAATGCAATTTATTGAAATTTTCATTACACTGTTCCTTAACAAACTCAAATTTGAAGTAGTTTCTGGACGTTGTAGAAATAAACTCAAATAAATACAAATCATTATTTTCGGTTTAAATTTTACTGGGGGGAAAAAAACAGAAAAATTTTTTTTGCCCAATTCCAATAAAAATTTTCCAGCCCAAAATCAGGTAATCTTCAAAAGAAAGACGACAAAATTGTATTAGTAAGAAAAAATATTTGTTTCTGAATTTTTTGCTGGCAATCAATAAATATTTACATGCGTAATAAAAAATATTAAATTTGTAATAATCATAAGAACATTGAAAATAATTGTATATGTGTGTGGTAGTAGTCAATAAAAAATGATAATGATTACACAGTTATAAGTTTTGCTGTCAAAATATTACGTTCAACGATCGATTAGTTAAAGGAAAATTTATGAATATCATGGTGCTTCTAGAACGATTCAAAAAATTTCATTTGCTTCTGTCACTGGTGTATTTTAAATTAAAGTTAATTGTTGACACATAAAAAGTTGATGGATGATAAAAATGTTTACGATCGCTCTCAATATTAAGAACTACAAAACGACTCAATGCTAAAACATGTTAGCCAGAAAGAAGTCGATTATGGACTCAAAAAAGAGCATGTCAAATATGCAAATAATACAATGTAAATAATACGACCAAACAAAGATTTTTCAGGAATAAGGACACCATACAGCATCGTTTTAATGCCTTTGGATTGTGTGCACATTCCTGCAAAAATTCCTTTTGCCCTGGCAAATGGTAAAAATGTTTATTTTTTTTTCGTTAAATGTAATTTCTTAGACACAAGGGCTTACTAGATTGGAACCTACAGCTTCAACAATTAATAAACATGCAAGTCCGATACGAACACAAACTGTTGAACCGAAAACCACAGAGTAAACCGTTTGCCTGCCATTGGACAATAAATAAGAAAATCTAGTTTAATAAGCACAAGACGTGGTTAACCAAAGATTAAGTGAGATCCCTTAAAAAAGCGATGGATGAATATTCAATTTCCTTGAAAGATATAGCTAACATTATATGCATCTTCCAAAATTCACCAGTACGAATCTTCTAGTGCTATGCCATGAAGCATGGACACAGATCACTAATTACCTAAGGAACTTTTTATCACGATAATAGTCTTCCTTGTATATACCAGAGTCAGGAATCAAAATGTTTACAAAAGGATTTTGGCAGATTATATGCTGCCTCTGCTCGTAAAAAAAATAATAAGGGAATGTACTTGTTTTCATATGATAATAATATCAAGCATACATTCAAAATCATAAAAAATTAGTTCATAGGAAAAAAACTTAAGTTTTCGGCCGGCCATGTGTATCATTAAACATCAATGTAGTTGAATATCCTTGAAAACTGATCGGAAAATAAATCAATACGCGGGAGCACTCTTTAAAAACATAATTCGATAATATCTTCATTTGGAATGAGTAAAAATCCATAAATCTACTATACAAAAACATTGTTAACGTCTTGCTTAGTAATATATTGAGGTATTTAAAGCAAAATGCATAAATCTAAATTTTGAATGCTGTAATACATATTAAATTGAATGACTCATTTTAATATAATAAGAAAAACTTAATTTTACCAAATCGCTTACATTTTGAATATTTTATTTCGTTGTGTAATTTTAAGTAATTAATGCATTTTAAGTAATTCGTGGAATTATTAACAGTAATTTTGCGTGTTTAGTGTACAAAATTATTTTTAATTTATGCTTAGGATTTAAATGTTCTGCATAGTAATTCGCTAAAGTTTAAAAGCCAAATATACCTTTCCTTAGGAAAAAATGCTTACATTAAGACTCAAAAATACATTATTACAAAACTTGAAAGTTGTATGCATAGCATAGATGCATACAACTTTCAAGTTTTGGATATAAAGCATAGATATAAAATTACGCAATGGGATATATTGGCAATATATATCATTTTACAAACAGAGAAACTTTGATTTGTTTTCTAAGTAATAAATAAATACCTAATATATATTATGGGTATAAAAGGAAAAATACCTAATATATATTATGGGTATAAAAGGAAAAATACCTATGATTTTTTTTTAAAAATAACTATCTTCTGAGGTTTGAAAAATATTACATTTTTCGTCTTTAAATAATATTCCTTTTGCTTAAAATGAGATGTAAAAATCAGTTACATTTTACTCAAAATAATATAATCAATATAAAGATGCATACATTGTTTATAATATATTTAAAAAATTTCCTTACAAAAAGATACTTTCATTAACACATGATAGTAAAAATTTAAAAAATGGTCATTGTCTTTTAACATATTTTTGTAGACATTATTGCCTGTAAACAGGATGTTTGATGTACTCTTACTAGTAAAAACTTAATTTACATACTTTTTTAAAGTTTTAAGCTGACATTAATAAATTTTACAGCCATGAGTTTCATGCATCTCAATAGTTGATTTTACAGATGATAATAATTCGCGCTAAATATAAGAACTCATTAAAACGCTTCATCATTAAGTAAAAATTTTAGCGTGTTAATTTAAATTTTATAAAATATGTTTTTAATCGTATTTTTCCTTATAGATTTAAAATTAATTATTATTCGGATCTTTTCTTCAATCAAAGTTCACCTAATTATTAATAAGTTTAAAAATATTTCATGAGGAAAAATGTTTTCCAGACATTTAAAAAAAATTAAAAAGCTATCAATGTTTAAGAAAAAGCTCAAAATTGATAACTAATGCAGAAATTTATTCCATCAAGCTATCATCAGATGTGTAAGTTAATAAGTTTACAATACATTTTCAGAAGATTGGACATTAAGTAAATAAGAGAAGACTCCAATTAAAAAACGGAAGGTTAAAAATATTTTTAAACAAATGTATTGTAGAAATACAGAAACGAAGATGTAATCAAGGAAGATGTGTAATGAGGACAATAACTTTATGCTGCAATGTTTATAACTATCTTAAAAAGTATTAAAATTATGGGCACCGGTGCCATATAATCCATGATTTCAAATTCTGAATTTTTTGTTGATGAAGAAATGTTGCCAAGAAGACGACGTATCATGACGTGCGCGATGACGTAAATGCTAGGGTTCCCAAACTAGAATTTTCCGCATAATTCTTATAAGTCACCATATGTATGCTTTAATAAAAACGAGGTTGTCAGATATATAAGATAATCGCCAAAAAAAATCAACAAACTCAGAATTTTGCATTATGGATTATACGGCACCAGTGCCAAATTATGTATAGTAAAAGTCGATAAACCTGATTTCATACATATCTTTTGAGGCAAATGAGGCGTATGAGAATAATCACTTTGTATTTATTAATCATACAATGGTTGTTTCTTTCGTTCGAATTGAGATCATGGTTACATTACTTTATTAAAATTCTCCTTGATTTAAAATATTCATGACATCAGATAACATTTCAGCTACACCACAATACGACATCCAGCTACACACAATACGACATCCAGCTACACACAATACGACATCCAGCTACACACAATACGACATCCAGCTACACCACAATACGACATCCAGCTACACCACAATACGACATCCAGCTACACACAATACGACATCCAGCTACACACAATACGACATCCAGCTACACCACAATACGACATCCAGCTACACACAATACGACATCGAGCTACACACAATACGACATCCAGCTACACCACAATACGACATCCAGCTACACACAATACGACATCCAGCTACACCACAATACGACATCCAGCTACACACAATACGACATCCAGCTACACACAATACGACATCAAGCTACACCACAATACGACATCCAGCTATACACAATACGATATCCAGCTACACACAATACGACATCCAGCTACACCACAATACGACATCCAGCTACACACAATACGACATCCAGCTACACCACAATACGACATCCAGCTACACCACAATACGACATCCAGCTACACCACAATACGACATCCAGCTACACCACAATACGACATCCAGCTACACCACAATACGACATCCAGCTACCCACAATACGACATCCAGCTACACACAATACGACATCCAGCTACACACAATACGACATCCAGCTACACACAATACGACATCCAGCTACACACAATACGACATCCAGCTACACCACAATACGACATCCAGCTACACCACAATACGACATCCAGCTACACACAATACGACATCCAGCTACATCCAGCTAAACACAATACGACATCCATCTACACCACAATACGACATCCAGCTACACACAATACGACATCCAGCTACACACAATACGACATCCAGCTACACACAATACGACATCCAGCTACACCACAATACGACATCCAGCTACACCACAATACGACATCCAGCTACACACAATACGACATCCAGCTACACACAATACGACATCCAGCTACACCACAATACGACATCCAGCTACACCACAATACGACATCCAGCTACACCACAATACGACATCCAGCTACACCACAATACGACATCCAGCTACACACAATACGACATCCAGCTACACCACAATATGACATCCAGCTACACACAATACGACGACATCCAGCTACGACATCCAGCTACACAATACGACATCCAGCTACACCACAATACGACATCCAGCACACAATACGACATCCAGCTACACACAATACGACATCCAGCTACACCACAATACGACATCCAGCTACACACAATACGACATCCAGCTACACACAATACGACATCCAGCTACACACAATACGACATCCAGCTACACACAATACGACATCCAGCTACACCACAATACGACATCCAGCTACACCACAATACGACATCCAGCTACACCACAATACGACATCCAGCTACACACAATACGACATCCAGCTACACCACAATACGACATCCAGCTACACACAATACGACATCCAGCTACACACAATACGACATCCAGCTACACACAATACGACATCCAGCTACACACAATACGACATTCAGCTACACCACAATACGACATCCAGCTACACACAATACGACATCCAGCTACACCACAATACGACATCCAGCTACACCACAATACGACATCCAGCTACACCACCACAATACGACATCCACATACGACATCCAGCTACACACAATACGACATCCAGCTACACACAATACGACATCCAGCTACACACAATACGACATCCAGCTACACACAATACGACATCCAGCTACACCACAATACGACATCCAGCTACACCACAATACGACATATGAGACGGCGTCATAAACTCGACTTGCCGGCAAATTTGCTGCCTGCCTTCAAACGACATTCTACGAAAGTCAACAAACAAGGTGAAGTTCACCCTCGAATGTCTGGGAACATAGCCGAAGCTCATTTTGTTAATAAAACGATATCTGATACAAGAACCACAGCATTGTTTTGAGAACCCGTTTTCCATTGATTCAAGCCATTAACGCATGGAACAGCAGAAAAAGCAAAATGGAAAAGATAATCCAAAACACCCACTTTATAGTTACTTTAAATCAGAGAGGGTGATTTAAATTTTTAAAAATTTTCATTGATTAATAGAATTCTAAATTAATAATTGCCATATTTGTAAGCAATCCCTTTTAAATTTTAAGACTATAATGTCTTGCTTACATCAACATTAATTTTTTTGGTACAAATGGTTTTAAATGTACTGAGAAATATTTTAGCAAGATATAAGATGATGATTCCTTGAATATGAACCTTCAATTTGTTATAATGATTATGGGGAAATCATGCTTAATCATTATTGAACAGATTTATATAAACTACTTTAAGATTCACATGGCATTATTTGGAAATAATTTAAGAAAATCAATTCAGAAAATCTATTATGATAAATGGAACAATTTCGACTAATTTTCTTTTTAAAAATTGTAAAACAAAATCATTTTTCTCGAAATTTCACTGATTACTAAAATTTTAAACATATTGAAGAAGTGTGAAGCGTTACAATTCTAAGGATTTGTTATATATATACACTACTGGCCATTAAAATTGCTACACCAAGAAGACGACATGCTACAGACGTAAAATTTATACGAAAGGAAGAAGGTGCTGTGATATGCAAATGATTAGCTTTTCAGCGCATTCAGACAAAGCAGGCGCCAGTAGCGACACCTACATTGTATTAAAATGAGGAAATTGTTCAGCCGGTTCCTCATACACAAATTGCATTTGAACGCTGTTGCCTGGTGAAAAGTTGTAGTGATGCCTCGTGTAAGAAGGAGAAATGCGTACCATCACGTTTCTGACTTTGATAAAGGTCGAATTGTAGCGTACTGGGATCGCGGTTTATCTTATCGCAGTATTGCTGCTCGCGTCGGTCGAGATCCAATAACTATTAGCAGAATATGGAATCGATGGGTTTAGGACGGTAATACGGAACGCCATGCGGGATCTCAACAGCCACCTATCACTAGCAGCCGAGAAAACAGGCATATTATCCGCATGGCCGTAATGGATCGTGCAACCACGTCACGAGCCGTGAGTCAAGAAATGGGGTCGTTTGGAAGACAACATGTGTCTGCACGAATAGTTCGACGACGTTTGCAGCAGCATGGACTGTCAGCTCGGAGACCATGGCTGCGGCTTCCCTTGACGCTGCGTCATAGACAAAGCGCCTTCAATGGTGTTATCAACGACGAACCTTGGCGCACGAACGTCATCTTTTCAGATGAATCCAGGTTCTGTGTACACCATCATGATGGTCGCATCCGTGTTTGGATGCATCGTGGTGAACGCACACTGGCAGGGTGCATTCGTCATCGTCATACTGGCCCATCATCTGGCGTGATGGTATGGGGATTGGATACACGTCTCGGTCACCTCTTGTTCGCATTGACGGTGCTTTGAACAGTGCACGTTACAGTGCGAAACCCGACGTTTCAGCAGGATAATGCCCGAACACATGTTGCCGTTATTGTACGGACCTTCCTTGATACCGAGCATGTTCGGCTGTTGCCCTGGCCAACACGTTTTTCAGATTTTTCACCCATAAAAAACGTCTTGTCAATGGTTGCCGAGCGACTGGCTCGTCACCAAACGCCAGTCGCTACGGTTGATGAACTGTGGCATCGTGTTAAAGCTGCATGGGCATCTGTACCTGTACATGCAATCCAATTTCTGTTTGACTCAATGCCCAGGCCTATAACTGCCTTTTATTACTGCCAGAGGTGGTTGTTCTGGGTACTGATTTCTCAGCATCTATCCAGCCAAATTTTTTGAAAATTTAATCACTTGTTACTTCTAGTATAATATATTTGACCAATAAATATCATTTTGTTATCTGCATTTCTTCCTTATATAGCAATTTTAATGGCCAATAGTGTGTGTATGTATGTATATATATATATATATATATATATATATATATATATATATATATATATATATATATATATATATATATATATATATATATATATATGTAATTTGAATTCATTGAAGATAGTAATCGAGTGAATTTAGTACAATATGAAAGAAGAATCGCTTAAAAGTTTTAGTTCCAAATTTGCTATCATACAGACAGAAATGAATTATAAGTTCTGTAAATTATATAAGATCATGCTTTGTATAACAATTATGAGAGATCACGGTCAGGAAATAAATTATAAAATCCTAATTTGGCAAAGTATTTAATTTATTCTGTAAAAATTTGGAATTCCAATTTTGTTGTTATTACTTATCTTAGGCCAGGCTAGACAACCCCCTAAAACCAAAAATATCTAAAATGTCTATAAAATGAGATTGGGTCCCGAAGGACATCGTCTTTTTTAAAATTTTGGCAGGTTAAGAGATATGCAGGGGATGCTATATTGACGGAACACCAAGGACAGTCTGGAAATGTCCTCTGCCCCTGCTGAAAGGTGATTCCTCTCGTGCGCCCACTCAGATAGCGGGAAAAGGCAGTTTGATAAGATCTTGGTCTAAGATTGAAGGTCTCACCCGGTCTTTCGGCGAAGTATCATGGATGGTTGGGACGAATTTTCATAAACTTATTGAATTCAGTTTTTGCTAGGGAAGAAATCTCACTAGATGTGAGCTCTCCTCCTGGGTTTACTCCCTCCTTTGACGCCGATCTGACCAAGAAATACACTCTTTCATTCGCCTCTACTCCCACGTGTAAGGGGATCCATTGGACATGCTCTGTATGGTCGGGTGACAATCTCTTAAGGGAATACAATTTTACATATTTTATTACAAAAAGTTTATTCTGTAAATATACAATTTTGGAATACCAATTTAACCCATTTTATTAGTTATAAAAAGTAATTTTGAATAGCATACAATCGAAAATGCATTAGTTCAACTCACAGATGTAAGTTCGCTTTTCTTTAAAAATTAAATTTCAGTGAAAATTAAAAACATTATAAGACAGTTTTTATGCCCTTATTGAATATATTTTTAAAAATTAGCAAAAGTATCGGGTAAATTGTGAATATGAAATTAATGTATAAAGACATAATATTTACAAAACATTCATGGAAAACATAATACGAGTATTATTTTTAAAAAATAAGAAGAAAAAATATTTTACTACAAAAGTAAATACTTTTGAGATCAAATTTTAAGCTAAGCATTACAATTTTTTTCGATATATTATTTAGATAGATCTGTTATTTGAATTCACTGAGGATAGCCATGGAGTGAATTTTGTACACTGTGAATAACTTTATTAATTTTAAACTTTAATTTTATTAACGGAAAATTGATATTGATTATTCATGGGAAAAATTAAATATAACGTTTTATATAGTTCTTTGGCAAAATATTTATATAACGCTGTAAATATTTGGATGCACACACACACTTCAATGCAAAAATTACAAATTTCATTTTTCTTTGTGAAGTGATTTGTTGTGAATAGAATGTGGGGTCTACAATACATCCTTTCATAGCTTTATATCTTTACTTTTTTTTTACAAAGTCTAATTTCAATGAAAACTTCAAATTTTTTAGTATAGTGCTAATGTTATAATTGAATACCTTTATATAAACAAATAAAAATATGATATAAATTGTGGATATGTAATTAATATATAAAAACTGAGATTATAGATTTATAATACAGAATGATAGTATTGTTTTATAAAGTAAGCAAAATAACTATGATTGCGTTTTTCTAAATAATTTTAAGATCAAATTTTAAGCTAATAAACTAATGCGCGAATCTGAAAATCAGCTAATTTTAAATCACTGCACATAGAAGCATGTATAATATGTTAGTATACCGAAAACCCAATCGAGTAACATTCACAGTAAGAGAAAATTGAATAAAATTATTTTAACAAATTTGTTTATAAACTATTTCGGTACTTCTGTATTATCTCGTCGACCACATCTGCGAAAAGTTTATGTCGTTTAATGATGCAATTAGTACCATATAAATTACAAATGAAATATTTAAATATTTGTTACAATGGAGATATAACTAAGCTATTCTGCTGCTTCTTCACATATTAAAAACAATTTGCAAAATTTTGATGATGTATCTTATGGCGATGAAGTTTACGCGTTAATACATTCTTACTGTCACTTTTGACACTCTTGGACGAACCAAGTTTGCTATCTGAAAGCTATGCGAAATTAAGTCAGAAGGGTGAATCTTTCTTTTAATTAGAGCACCACAAAAGTGAAAGTACGTCTTTGCTCTAAGACTTCTCCGATAGATGGCACCACCAGAGGATCCACTCTCTCAATTTTGACTTTAACTTGGAGGGGGAGGAAATTCATTTTTCTTTTCACTTATAAAATTACTGAATTTTATAGGATTTGATTATTGAAAATGTAAATCTAACTGAAGACATTATAGTTTTTCTAAATAATATTAAGGACTTTCTTGATAAATTATAGTTTATATAGTTATTATATAATATAATACAGAAGGGGGGAAATTTTCAATATTGCTATATCATATATTAAGATGAAAACAAGGAATTCATGAATTTGTAATGTGTTGTAATTCCTTATCTTATTCACATATCAGTCCATCCAATACCAATTACCAATTTTAAAGAATCTCAAAGCTAAAGATTCCAAACATAAGAAATTATTGAATCATGTTGTTAAATTTTATCAAAATAAAATAGAGAGAGTGACAAAAAAATAGTACATCATGCTTACAAATCTCCTCATTAAGTTAACAAATAAAATCAGCTTAGAATTATTTGTTTGAAAGTTGTAATAAAATTTGTATGTGAATTTATAATATTTAGACTTTTAGAAACATATTTAACTGTTTTTTTTTTTTTAAATATATATTTGAAGAAAAAAACAATCATATAAAAGAACATTTGCTAGTCTATTAAAATCTTTATACCAAAATAACGTGCAATAATATATACATAAATAAATGTGCATCAAATTGTGAATGCTAAAATATATTTTATATATAACGCCTAACAATTAGAATTTCCACTTTTTCAGCACTACAAGGAGCGAGGGTGAGGCGCCTTATATAGGGGGTACCAGTGGGTACGCCCTTGTGGCTCTGAAAATGGGTGGGTCTTCGTAATTTAGAAGCAGAGACCAAACAGAAGATAACCAGAATTTTCTCGGCCAGCTCCAGGAGTATTGTCACATATATTTAGGACATTGTAACCACGCCATATTTAACTTTCCCCTGCCATCAATATTCAATACGACATATCTGCGATTGGGTCGGTGTTTCGAACTGACTACCTTACAATAACGAGAACGAACGCCCTAACAAAACAAGCCACACCAACCTGGATAGTGAAGCGTTACTGAATTTACTTTAAGCTATTTCATTATTACTTCAAGTAAATATCATGTTATGAGCTATGCGGAAAAACTAATTCGTCAGAGTGGTAACTCCATACAAATAACTCCAAAAAATAACCCAGAAATCCATATAAATAATTATTGAGTTCTTAAGAAAACTACCTATATAAACCTGAACCTTAAATATATTTACTTTCTTAAAATAACCTATAATATTTATTTCCTTATATAGTTATTTGACAGTTAAAAGAATTAATAGGATTTTTTTAAGTAAATAATTATTCAAACCATATATCAAAGTACGTCACATATATAATCAGTTTATTATGTTTGTCTTATCTATCATCACTACTATTTGAACAGTTTCAATGGTTTTAAAATAATAGTTACTTTTACGACATAAGTGTATTGAGTTTTCAAATTCTAGACACTTCAATTCAATGTACTTCCTAAATAGAATTATAACCTGAATAGAATTAAATTTTTGCTGATATTTTATGAACAAAGATTAACTTGCGAATGAAATAACATAAAACTTTAGAACTGTGTGAAACATGAACAGAAATATATATATAGCCTCCTGAATGTATAAAATTATTCCTTTATTTGTTCTTTAAATAAATTAAGTTATATTTTATATTTTTAGATATATATATATAGATTAAAACGGGATGAACTGTTACAATTGTTCTTGCTTACCTTATCCTCCCAACGAAAGATATCGTAGTAAGTAAAACTTCATAAATAGAAAATTTCAACTTAGGTATAATTTTAAACAATTTTTCTCTAGTATAAATGATATTCAAACATAAGAATTACATTTTTATTTAAGCTTTATAATTTTTAATGGTCTTATAAACTTGAAAGTTATTCATTTCATATAATTTAATAGACGACTTCATTTAAATAAACATCAATAAAAATGAAGAAAAACTAAAATTTTTAACATGTAATTTAAAAAGTATTTTAAAATTTATATGTTTTTATACCAGTATAATTAATTTCCATATATAATATGTGTTTAAAATGTGGATATTGAAAATAAATTAATATTAAATATATGGGAAAAATATTTTCCTTTTACTTTTATTTTGAAATACAACAGAAATGACCACTTAATTTTCCACACCTGAGCTTTTAATTTAATAGTTTGAGGATTCGTTTTTCTCTTTAGGTGTAAATACATGTAGTGAGCGTTGAATTTAATTTTAACTTTAGAAGCCAAATCAATTAAACCCCTTGAGCGAAGTGACAGAAATTCTCAACCTCTATTTTGCAGCGGTACACTTGTAAATATTTTAAAATTTGGAGGCACGCGAATAAAAATTTGAGTTTGAAAGTGCTATTTACTAACTTACAAGATTATGTGTCAAATAGTTTATGATAATAATTTTGAAAGCCAAATAATAGTATATAGCCAAAACAACAGTACGTTTATTGCTTTATTCATAATAAAAAAAAACATTATGATTTTTACTATATACTTTTCTAAAATTTTGTTGCACAATTAAAGAATTTGGCTGCACAAAAAAAGTATTGCGGCACAATGATTGAGATTGATTGCTATAGAGTCATAAAAAATTTCAATCTAAAGAATCACTCCATATCAATATTCCAAAACACGAAAATAAAAAATGCAATACATTCAAAAATGTGAAGCTCTTTTTATGCAATGATAACATACATAAAAATTCGAAAGTTACGTTCAAGTTTCCGGATAAAATGTCGACAGTTAGTTAATATTAATTTTTAGAAATACTTAAAAATTACCTGTGCGTTTTTTTATAATAATTCCATTTCAATTTCTTTAATAGCCAGCCAATGTATTACATATCTAAAACTATAAAAATGATGTATTTACTAATATAAGGATTTTTTTACGATCGAAAACTTTTGCGATATCCTATCTTGAATCAAATTGAAACAGAAGTTGGTATATGTGTCTCATAATTTATGTTAGAAGCAAAAATATAAATGAAAAAAAATTGCTCAATTCTACATTTTTTTATTGATGAAAATTTTTGACGTAACCTCATACGTTATAACTTGAATACGATAAATCGCCTGCATTCATATTAGATTCTCTCTATAGAATATTTTATTCAGTAACATTAAAAAGAATTCCAAAAGCATATCCA
The DNA here is from genome assembly GCA_030067965.1 of Latrodectus elegans. Lineage (NCBI taxonomy): Eukaryota > Metazoa > Arthropoda > Arachnida > Araneae > Theridiidae > Latrodectus > Latrodectus elegans. The sequence goes on along the minus strand of CM057821.1, from coordinate 15,986,891 downwards.
AAAGCATAAGTAAAAACCACAGAAGAATTCAGTTCTCATAGAATTTATAGATAACATAAATTAAAATGTTAAAAATATTTAAATTTTAAAAAATCTCATGAACAATTTGGCTACTTGACAACAAAGATTTTAACTTAAACAATGCATGTTGTTTTTTTTTAAAAAAAATCCAGCAATTAGAAACGTTCTTTTAAACTTAATACCAAAATAACATTAACAATCGACTATTTTTATTTTTATTTTATATGACTATGTGTACATTATGTAAAATTTTATTTTTACAGTAAGTGGATTTAATAGTGATCTTTTTATAGTTCAATTATTGACTCACGCTTTGCAAATCTTGATTTATTTTTACAGATAACAAACATGAGACTGTTTTTGATTTTAACCTTTTGCTGCGTCTTAGTTTTGGCAGCCGCCCAATCAGCATGTAAATTACAAAGGCAAATGGTTCAACAAGCTGGTAAGAGTTAAAAGAAATTGTGTTAAATGGAATTTTTAGACAAATTTTTTCCAATAGCTGAATTTTTGTTAATAATAAATAAAAATTTTAAAATATCCCTCATTAAAAAAAATGTTTAAGGAAAATGACACATTTTTATTTCAGAATCTTTGTGAATCATTGGATTAGAAAAGATTTTAAATACGAAAATCCGAATGTATTTTAAACTTTCGTATTTCCCAATTGTGTTTAAATATTCTGTAAAGAACTATTAGTAAAATTTTTTTATACTAGATTTTACAAACCACTAAATTTTCAATTAAAAACAATCAAAGAACATTTTAAATAATTATTTTTGCCTTTTATAATTATTGGTTATAAAATGAAATATATGAGAATACCTTCGGTAGTTTTCTTGAATTAATTTTTATTATATCATTAATTATGCAATAATTTTATGATATTATATTTAGATTTCCTTTAAGCTTTTTTTAATCACAAAATTAAAGAAAAAATTAAAAAAATGTAATATTGACTAACAATTTCTTAAAACTCAGGCAAAATATCTCACATAGCACTTCTTAATTTTGAAACAAACGATACCATAGGAGATAAGTCGAATGGTTTTACAGATAATTTTTAAAAATATACAAATGAAGTTCAAAATTTACTTCAAATATCATTGTTAGACATTGATATACTCAATAAATGAAGTATATTCCCTTATTAAAATAATTATATAAAAATGAAAAAAATCATAAAATATATTTTAATTTTATTTTAATATGATTGTTACTATTATCAATAATTTTAGATTGCACTTAAAAAATGCTTAAGCATTATGAGAGCTGTAAAATAATTTTGGTATAGCTATATTTTATTCGTAAAAAACACAGGTTGGGGTAGGTATGCTTATTAATGAGGGGAAATGCCATGAATATATTCATGTCCTACTTCGTTTTATTCTGGAATGTGATCCAGGAAAGTTAACAGTTTTATTTTGAAATCTTTCTTTCTCCCTCTAGTATTATAAAACCGCTTAATTTTATAACTGATTTATTCTATTTCAAAAAATTATATTTAAAGTGTATATTTTTTTACAAAAATTCGAATTCTTATATCGAAATGTGTAAGATATTTTTGTATTATTATCATGCATAGCTTTTGCATGAGTACATTACCTCGTTTATAATAATGAAAATATTCTAAAAAATAAATTGAAGTTTAAATTCAAATAAAGAAACTGCCATGTAGCTTCTATGGATCAATACTTTGTATTTCTATAAAAGTATTTTTCATGATAATGTTGTCCAAAACTTAATTAATTCAATGACTTTGTCTACATAATTTTTCATATAACTTCAGTTCAAATCTAGTTTTTACAAAATTAAAAGTATACAAAATCAAAATACATATTTATTGTGGTATATTTTTAATTATTTTACATTATTTGAATAATGACTGATTTTTACAATAATTAACATAATGATTCTTTTTAATATTGTTCCCATTTTTGCTCAGAAAGAATTTGTAAAAATCAAGTGAATAATTGTAACTCTTTTTTTATAAAAGATTTAATTTTTAAATGATATTTTAACTAGCTACAATAAATGTAAGAAAAAAATACTATCTCTTAGAATGTTTAGAATTTTTAACAGATGTCAACTAAGTATTATATACACATAAAGATATTTGCTAAAACAAATATGGATAACCAAGAAAAAGTGTTCTAAACAGATCTTGCTATTTCTGAAACCAAGAAAATAAAAATGATTTGGTTTGTTTCATAGATTGAAGAAAAGACTTCCTTAAAAATAACACTGAATTATTCTTAAAAATTATGAAAATATTAAAGAATTCTTAAATAAATGTATCTGCTTCGGATAAAAAAACGGTTATATAAAATAGTATTCTTGTAATGAAAATTGAAAAGTTATGCATTATTTCATATAACACAAAATGGTATATTCGTTCTATCAGCTGAAAATTATAAAATATTAGATCCTATGACATAAAACCATTCGTAAAATTTTATCACAGTTAAGAAGTACAATTAAATATTTATCTATATTTAATCAGAAAATAATTATGTATTTATTTCTCTTCTGTGTACAATCTTAGGAGACAAGAGCGCTTTCCTTCCCACCTGCTCAAAAGACGGCAAATACGCTCAAGTTCAGTGCAGACAGGGATTCTGCTGGTGCGCAAAGAGCGATGGAACCCAACTCACAAAATCTCAAAAGGGAAAACCAGACTGCTCCAACCAACCATACTAGAAACCTGCCTTGTATGATTCTAACTACAAAGTTGCATGCATAAAAAGTTAGCCTTGTTGTCTTTTGATTAAAATATATATCAAAATGCAATATATTTGTATTTTAATCGTATAAATTAACTAGAAATATTTAAAATAATGTGACTTAAATATATTTTGTGTTACATTTTAAAAATTTCTTACATACATTTGAAATTTTGTGCATCCCATTGCATAAACAATAATAAGCAAACAAAATACTCAGTTAATATACAAATGTTGTTGATGCACTATCATGCTTCTCTTTACTTAACCCTGAGTTGGGCTCTACCAGTCAGACAGAAGCAACTGGTGGAATCTTCGTGATTTTGAAGCTGGGACCAAGCTGAAGATCCCCTGTGCTTGGCCTGACACCCAGTGGTATTGTTTCACTTGGAGAAATTGCGATGGCGAGATATTAACCATGCATTAACCGCCTTTAGCCAATACGACGGATCTCCAATTGATCCGGGATTTGAACTGAGTACCTTCCGATAATGAGAACGAATCCCTAAACAACCAGACCTCCCCGAACCTTGCTATGCAACTGTACAAAGAATGTATATATTGGAAATATTCAAACTGATATCGTTATCGTTATCTATTATAAAACTTATTGAACTTTTCACCAAATAGTATCTTACCAAACCCAGAAAATTTAGTTGTTCAGGAAATTTTGCAATAAGAATTCCTGTCCCTACTGGATTCCAATTTTGAAGATACATCAATATGAAATATCACTTTTTCTTGACGTATTCCAATAAAAGTTTTTCTCCTATTCTATATACGGTAATTTTTCAATCAAAGAAATGAGACTAAACTATTTTATTATTATTAACAATAATAACAAAACATTTCCTTAATAATTTATCACTTGCAGTCAATGAATACTTTCATGCATACAATACAATATTAAAACTAACAATAAGAAGAAATTACAGGGTGACAGCTTTATCCTGTTGACAAAAAATACTGTTTTAAACCAAAAATATGAAACTTATTTTCAAAAAAACTAACTTTACTTACGTCATTTGTTACTTAGATACAACATATTTAAATATTTTCAAACTGGCCCCCTTGGACATCGATTCAGAGCCTTAACCATCACATAAAATTGTCTGCAATAGGCCGCAGTTCATCAGGCGTTAATTTAGCACATTCTTTCTTAATATTAGCCTTTAGGATTCCAAACTTCGATGTGGCTTAGAGCATATTCTTGGTTGCAGAATATACCAAACACTATAGTCCATTGTGTTTAAGTAAGGTGAATAGAAGGGCCACATTCCCACAGGTATGAAATTTGGAAGATTTGCTTGACACCAGTCTTGCATTGCTTTCGTTCTATGAGAAAGGGCAAAATCTTGTTGAAGTGTTCAGATGTTGTTTTTAAAATTTGTTTGGACCCAATGAAGTAAAACCGACTGTAAAATCTCACTGCAGTAGTAGTACATGATCTTGTTCATTTTGATGACTTGATCTATGAAAACGAAAGGAGTTTTTCCAGATTCAGAAATGCCTCCCTAAACCATAACTGACTGTGGTTTTTGCCGACGTTCAACTCTTGTGGAAGTTCCAGGATGACCAGATGACCAGTAACGGTCATTTTGTCGATTATAGGTTTGTTCAGTTGTGAAAGTTTTTCGTCCGTGAAGATGAAATACTTCCATGCACCTTTTGTGGACTTTTGAAGGAGAGTTCGACATCTTTACAACCATGTAGGTTTATTTAGCTCAATTTGTTTATGTTCTTCTCAAAATTTGTATGGCTTAAGTTCTTTTACAATTCATATAATTGATTCTGTGTTAACCCCGATTTATTTAGCTATTTTTCTCATTAAGTTTCTTGGATTTTGATTAATTCATTTCTTGATAATTTTACAAATTTCATTTGTATTAACAAATCCTTTTTTGATTTTCGGGGTCTATCATCGTCATGGCCAAGCTCCAAGAATCATTTCATAGTACTTGATACCATTTGTCTGAAAATATTCAGCTTTCTGGCAATTTAAATTTGCTTTAACCCAACCGTAAATAAAGCAATTATTTGTCGTCGTTAGTTTGGCATATTAATTCAGACAAGGAAATAAAAACCACCAATTTGCTTTACTAGCATTAAGATATCATAAGTAAATGAAGTTATTATAAAAAGTGGAGGACAAGAATTAAACCAATCAAAAGCAGTACAGTTTTGTCAGCAGTATACAGTTGTCACCCTGTATAAACATTGTAAAGAATTTTATGTGTCTATTGCGATCATCAATAAAATTTAAGTAATTATGACAATACACACATATATTTTGTTTTTAAAGTATTATATTTAAAGATCAATTTATTATTGGAAACTTTACAAATGTCTTGGTAATCCTAAAGCATTTTAGGCTACTTCACACATAAATTCTGTAATATATTCTATGAAACATACATTATCTTTTGAAATTCTGAGACATGTCTTATTACATATATAGACAAAAGACCAACAAAAGGGTTTAAAAAGTTCACATTAAAACACAAATAATTAGTTAAGCTATTTTTAGGTAAAATTTTGAGTAACATACTCGTCACACACACATTTGAGGCAATCATAATTGTAATATCCATGCAGAAGTGGATGATCATAAAGAATAACTCCAACGATTTTGAGGATTGTTGGGCATGGTTCGCTTGAACGTAGTTTTCACTACTGTATCATAAGATGCAATGCAAACAAACCTAAAATATTCTTAATTCTGAGGTATATTTTCTCAAATATCACAACACGAGATGATTAAAAATTTTAAAGTCAGAAAAATCCCTTGCTATTTGGCAAAATATTGCACTTATTAACGCATAATTGAAGTTCTGAAATACTGCATTGTTATTTGAAAGTAGTTCAGCAAAATGCATCGTGGTGAATTTAAAAACAATATTCCAACGAGCCATTTCTATAAAAGGATTTTTCAATTGCATCATGGAAATCATGGAATAGAATGGAAACATTAATACCGTTACATTTAAATTCTCTTATATAAAGTTCATCGCTCATACCTAGTTTCTATAGATCAACTTATGGCCTTTCATGAAATCTGGGATAATTGACAGATTTTGATTGGAAGTTGTAAGGTTTGCTGATGCAAGATCCAATATTGAAGATTTTTGCTCCATGCAATATTGAAAAATATAGGTAAAAACTCTGTGTTAAAAGACTAGTCAGATGTATACGATGGAATGTATCAAAAGTTCAAGAAAAATATTTGTAAAAGGTTAAGATGGATAAAAATCTTAAATAGAATTCAAGAAACTAATTGCACGTAAAAAGGCAAGCAAATTTCTATGGGGCTTATACCCAATGAAGTCTGATAAAATTTAATTTGACTTATTAAAAAACACTATGCGTAAATCATAGAAATTAGGACAGAGAGTTAAAATGTGATGTGCGGTACACATGTCACAAATTGGAGCCTCTAAAACAAGAAAAAGTACTTGTGTGTAAATCTAGTCTGTCCAATGCGAAGGAATGTGAGTTTTACATCAACTCTTCACATGGGAGCAACTGGGAATGGAAGAATGTGAGAGGATATACTATATGTAATTTTTTGTTCTTTTACAAATCCCATTTTTTCTTGCCAGTGGGAGGAAATAAAATCCTTGACAATTCGTTTAATGTCAAAATTGTTAATGCTTCTTTTAAAATGTCAGAGGCATTTTTAGCAGCATTATCTGCAAGTTCATTCCCAGCAATGCCAACATGACTTGGAACCCAACAAAACAAGATGTCAAATCCTTTATTCTTCAATGTATTTAAAATATTTAATATTTCCACAATAATTGGATGCTATTTATAATTAAAATGGTCTAATTGCATGATCACACTCAAGCTATCTGTATAGCATGTGTATGGTCATGGCAGTATTTTCGATGAGAGATGGATTGTATTATTTCTAGAGAACATTTGATAGCAACAGCTTCGGCTGTATACACAGAGTATAATGCATGTAGTTTATAGCTGTAAACAGTATTTCAAACAACAATAATTGACACTGACAGACAGGGATAATTGACAGATCGGTAGTCATTTTCATACTTTCTGCAATAATAAATATCTTTGAATTTCAATAGATACTGTGCAACTCCTTTATATCATATAAATAATCAATATTTAAATTAGAAGAAATTTGACAAACTCTATGACTACCATTACAATTAACAATATATTGTTCTATTGGTCGGAAATTTTAGTCACGTTTTAATTCAATGATGCCGAAATAAATTTGAATGTGGTTATTACAAATATATGAAGATCCCTAACGTCATTGTATAAGAGTATGTAAGATATGTTAATATTATCTATTTTTAGAACTTTCTATAAAAACGAAATTTTTATGTTATCAAAGGAGAAGCTAACATCTACAATATCAAATAGCTAAAATATTCTTTATTTTAAAAAACTCATATAACAAAATTATAATATAAATTAAAAATAGATAAGCACACACGCTATATTTCTGAAGTATAATACCTTATTCATTTTATTTCAATATTTCTTGTTCAAAATCAATTATCATTTGGTTTAATTCATTTTAAATAGAATTTCTTATTTATTGTGAAATATAAGGGTGTTATGGAACTTTTCAGTATTAATATCAGGGCCCATACAAAATACCAGACAGCTATTAATGTATTAAATAGTTGCTCGTTAAATCAGAATAATAAAAAGTTTATGTGGTCATGATATTACTGTGGTTTTATTTTTCACAACTATTGTGATAAACTACAGAATTACGAAAACATTTATCATTTACTTCTGTTAAATAAAATGCGTGATTCAATAACATTTTTTCAACATTAAAAAATTCTAAAATAAAGGCCTATAACCTTGTTCCCGGGGCGTGTCAAACCGATTTACCAATAGAATTCAAGTTGCCACTTAGCTGGAAATATTTTAAACAATTCAATTCCCAAGGAAATGTATCTATATTTTTGGAAAATAATTCCCGAAAATATTGCGAGTTTTATCATGCATTAACAGATTTATTTAACAGATAACTTTTAAGGATATTTATAAGCATAAAAATAATAATTTTGTGTTGTAACGAAAGTTGTCGTGTTCGTTTATATTTAGTCAAACGATTTTTGATATTTAAAAGAAGGAAATTTTCTTTATAATACTGGGCTGCGAGATTTATGAAAACAAATGGTGATCATTAAATAATGCCTGAATTGGAATTATCAAGATATCAGATTCCATCCGTCATTCACTTCCAATTCTGTCGTGGAAAGTCAGATATAATAGATTGTCACCAAATCAAGTGTAAAAAATTAGGTACTACTGTTATATCATAGACACTCTGAAGGTTTTATACTGAAAGTTCAAAAACACAAGGACTATGACATTAAAAAATTTGTCACAATGTATAGAAATTATTTGAATTAATTTGAAATAAAGATAATTGAATATTGTAGCAAAGATAAGAGAAATATTTGTTTGAAATAACAGATTTGTTGTAAGAGAGTTAATCTTTATGCATTAAGTTACATTAACGTGCCACACACCTCAGTAGCAGATGTGATTAGAATCAGATAACAAATTTTAAAAATCTTGCATTTTTAATCAATTTTATACTGTTTACCTATAGATTATGAAACTGAAATAAAATTGTTTTACTTATGGATTTTGTATTCGGCGTATAAATCAGTAATATCCTATAATTAACATTTCAAATTGTAAATATTATCATATCATTGATTTTAATATTTCTTTAGTTTTAGTAGAATTAAACATTTTTTAATTATGATTCTTGACAAATGTAGTTCAATTTTCTTAGAAATATTTTACTTCTATTCAATGAATTTATGCTAATTTATTCTTTTTCAAGGAACTTTCATAAAATCATGGGACGAAAAATTATGCGCGTAATTACTTTTAAATATTATATTACCCCTTATTGACGTATAATGTGTGTGTGTGTGTGTGTGTGTGTGTGTGTGTGTGTGTGTGTGTGTGTGTGTGTGTGTGTGTGTGTGTGTGTGTGTGTGTGTGTGTGTGTGTGTGTGTGTGTGTGCTAGGGAAATCGAAGCATCAAATGTTATGTGTGTATAATGAAGCATGTTTTTACATAGAGTACGTATCATACATATATATAAAAAGTATGCCTATGTTCCTTTGTATTTCTCAACATGCATTTCAATAAAACTAAGCAATATGCATTATTTTTTGGTATTAAATGCAGCCAAAACAATATCTGGAGAATACAAGATCTAATTTTTTTAACACATCCTGTTGCCCCCCCCCGACTCATCTTCAAATTTTCATACCATAACAACAGAGGGGCATTACTTCAAGTTCCATACGTATTTTTCACCACATCTAGTTTCGCTTAGATTTTTAATCAAAACCATCAGAATCTGATGACACAAATAACGTTATCAACAACTCGATAACTTATAACTTTGTATTGAAATACAATATCAAACTTCTGATATTAGTTTTAAGATATACTTTTTTGAAATCCATTGTTCAGTAATGCATATAATAACTTATTTTTCTGCAATATATTACTGAAATGTGTGTTACTGTGATGTGCACACAAATTTAACATGTAATAAACTATGAAATATATGACTAGGACTTTAAACTGAATAATACTATTGGAAATGTGTTTTCAGACACCTTTAGATTAAATGCAATTCATTCAAAATTGACACAGCTTTCTTATTGATATAGCCGATGAAATTATCAACATCTGGTCATTTATTACTTCTGATTTTCTATTTATTTCTTGTTTCATGCTATTCACATGAAATCTCTTCTGTATTTATATCATATCATTTCCAGACATCAAGAATTAAATAAAAATTATAATTTATTCTAAATTTGTCGTGTAAATAGTTAATAGTTAGCTAAAACTATTGTTTCTTGTAGTATTGTTATGTAATATAAAATAATCATATTTTTGAGAAAAGAACCCTTTTTTACTCTGGATTATTTTTAACAAAAACATTTGAGGAAAAAAAACTTTCTAATTATTCTTTGAAATAGCAAAAGGCTAAAAAGAGTGTTAAAATGCCTTCAGATTTAAGGAAATGCCTTCAGATTAAGATAGTTGAAAATTACTTAACAGCAAATTAAAAATTACGTAACCTAGTAAACAGCAAAGTAATTTCTCAATGTGTTATCTAGTCAAAAAGCAAAAAAAAAACTTTTTGATTTCAAGTATTTTATTTCTAAAGAGTGAAGAGTTATGACTTTTTTTATATAGAAATCTAGAAATATATTATTAGAAATATACCATTATACATGGAGGAAAAAATTAATCAAAATACATATTACTATGTTTATTCCTATATTATAAATTTTTCTTTTATTCAGATTTCAAGATAATAAACATTGCACACGTCATGTCAAACTCATATGATGCTACGAATCACGTGATGTATTTATATTTAGTTGAAAGCACAGATGTTTTCAATATTCTAATAACTGATAAAAATGTGATTTTTAGCTTGTATTATGTGTTTTTTAGACTCAATATACAGCTAAATGTATTGTAAGTTATACTTCCATTGTAATTTCAAATGTAACGCCATTTTTTATTAAAATATTTTATATATATCAGTGTTTATTACTTAAAATGTGTGTGTGTGTGTGCATAATGCAAGCACTTTTATTTTTATTTTCTAAGCTTAAACTATATATAAATATTCTATATTTTTATGAAGACAATTTTTTGTAAAAAATCTATACATTTTTATGCAAAACTATAATAACATATATCAATAAAATTACAGTTTAATATTAATTTTTTGAATATTTTTGACATTTTTGAAATTTTTTCTCAAAGCAAGTCATTAAAATTTGGTTGAATATATTAAACTGATCCATTTCTTTAAATTAATGATACAGTTTGTCTCGTTTGCTTTGTCTTAACCATCCTGAGTTTTTGTTATTTTTCATTAAAAAATATATTTTTATCGTAATTGAATACTCCCAAACAAAACCCGTATTCTCGTAACAAAAGACATTTTAGTAAACAAAAAATGTTAACACAATCTAAATATTTATAACATTTTGGAATTCCAACTTCATACACTTTTATTTTAGCAAAAAATTACATTGAATTTCAATTTCAACAACAATTTCAGTAAAATCCAAAGTCAGAATATTATTCACGTCGTGAAAATCCTATGGAAAAGATAAGACTTTTGATGCCATATTAAAAGCACTTGCTGAGATATACAATCCACAAAATGCATTCGAGTAATTGTAACTTGACAATATAATCTTAACTCCGTAGTAATTATTGGGACTATGAAAATTAAACAGTTATGATATTATGCCTACAACTAAATTTAATTAGATCTCACACAAAAATCATACAGGATCGACAATTCTACTTTTACAATTTTCCATTTCCCCTAAAATTCGCTTATGTATCGTTGACACGCATTTATTATCATTATTGATGATTGTCAAAATAAATCAGTTACTCAAACAACAAGATAATTAATAAAAAATTTGGCATATACCTTATGTGGAATATGAAGAAATGATTTTTGAAATAAGAAAATGGCTCAAATTTTGTCTATCGGATAGCAATTTTTAAGTCACTTATGAAAATTAATCAAACCTTTAAGAGAGAAGTTGTATCATCAGAGACAGATAATAACTTTGCTTATCTATGTCTTTTTAATTAAATTCTTAAGAAAAAAATCTTATTTTATTTATAGGACTTATTTATAAAGACATAAATAGCTTAGATTCACTGCCTGAATGTTGTCGTTTAAGGAAACTGCGAAAAAAAGATGGCATCGAAGAATCGTTTGAAGAAAATGATTATAAAATTTGAAGAGACTGGAGACTTGGGTATGATGCCAGTAAGAATTTGAAAAACAGTTCCGAATAAAGCAGTTGAAGAAATCGTCCCTGCTATAGTTGAAAAAACCATCTGTTTCCACTATGCTTTAATAGTGCTCGATTGGTGCCATGTGAGATGGTAATTTTTCAGTAGATAAAATGAAACAATGGATCTCTTTCAAAATGGTAGTACAAAATATACATGCAAATGATGTAATCCCACATGATGCAAATGATGTAATCTCAAAATCATCAAATATGCTTTGCTTTTTCTTGTCAATTTTTGGCTACAATGGCTATTATTGATGAGTGGTCTAGGACAACTTTATAGTCAGGTGACGTACACTTTTCTTTAGATGGAGTTGTGAAGAAAGAATCAAAGTGGCTATCTTAGTAACTTGAAATTCGTCGAGAGTACGAAGAAATTCGAAATTTGTTCCAAGTGTTTAAATGAACAAGCCTCTCCTGAGCATATTCTTCTATGCCTTGGTCTGCCCGGGAGAGATCTGATGGAGAATCCACTTATGGTGCTGGATTTTTTGAAGGTGTACGCGCTCATGGACCTGGTATAGCGCTGCTGACCTCGGGAGCATGCAACAACACAACACAAAGAATCAAACTTACGTGTATGGAGTGATTTATTCCCTAATCTTGCTTAAAACTGGTCTTAATTTTGGTCTTTCATCAATAACCATTGCATTCTGATTACTTGAATTCATGGTGTGGATTTAAGGCTAATTATATTTTTGGGTCGTTTTTACTTTGACAACTGTTTCTGTTTTATAGATCACATTTAACACCATGTCAAAAACTGCTTCGTGTTGACTTATCTATCAAATATCGCACATTATTTAGAACTTAATGAATTGCCTGACTTCTTTATGCACCCAATTTAATTCTCTATGGTTTTCGTGCCCTATGATTATTGTCACCATTTTATGGAGATGCAATTTATGAAGGAGGTATAAGGGTACTCTCTTTATCTGAGTTGAAAATCCAGAATTACACACCGAGCTTCTGTAACCTCCCTGAGAATTTCTTCTCGCTACTATTGAACATGCTCCATTGCGCTTTCGACCAGTAATTGCTGGCAATTGGAGAACACGTTGAGTACATTTTGTGATTGTATAACTTTTTATGATTTTGAGAGATTTTCCGTCTTTTTTTAACAAACCACTGGGTGTCAAAAATTTGAGTTATTTTTATATAAGAAATATTTTTTATTCTGTTTTTATAAAGCATATGCCAAGTTTCATCAAAACTCATAATGTACAACTGTTGTTCTGCAGGAGTTTGAATATTTTAACTAGACTGTACGTGAGGATTTTCAAGAAATTTTTCAAAGGTCTATATACATTTTTCATTTATTTATTTGCAAGACTGGTAACTTTATCCCATTTTTTTCTAATTAATTGTTAATTATGATATATATTTCAATAACATAGTATCTAAATATTAAAACCAGCTAAAAAAAAGACAAAATCTTAAATGCGGCAAATTTCCTTATTTGAATAATGTATTTTATCCCACTTATATTATATAACTTATGCAATTTAAAAAAAAATTTAATTATTTTAATGAGTGTGAAAATGGGAAATAAATATGAACATATCTGTGAAAATATAAACAAACAACGGCTGCCTTCAAAATAATAAATAAATTAATAAATTTTGAATCATGAAATAATTTTAATGAAAATGATTTTTAAGTTTACAAACAAACGTGATTTTATGTAAATTTTTATGATATAGCTATTATTAAGACAATTAATTATGTAGTATATAACTTGAGAAATAAATTTTACTTTATCATGAATCCTTTATCTTTACATCGTATTATTATAAGTTATGATATAATCGATAGATGAACGTTTAAAGCCGTAAAATTATTCTAGAAGTATATTTTTGTATAATGTTGCTCCTACAATGCCATTCCAACTTAAATTTCACTTAAAAAGATTATACTTAGTAAGTATTAATGTGGATGATGTCATCCACCCAAGAAATGCCTGTTTATAAAATTACTCATGACTTAATATTTCTATACAATATAACTATATATAGCCTTCACTATTTATATAATAATTTAATGTATAGGTAAATAACATAATCTAATTTCTTAGATACCGGGGTACCTTAACTCAGTAGTCTCAAAAGCAGTAGCTCTAGACTAAAAATCATTCTTATCAATTTTGTCGATAAGTTCAAGGTATATACAGAAGTTATTGTAATAAAGAAGATATTTTGGTGTAATCATTACATTCATTTCTCGAATAAAGTCTAAGTCTTCTGTGCTAATTGATAATCAATTTAATTAAATCCACTTGTATCTTTAAAATTTTTTTCAGTATTAAAATTGCAATTTCTCCAGTATTTATTATTAAGAAATGAATTTCATTAAAATCTGCAATTTTGATAACAAATTGCAGCAATTTTTCGAAATTCATGTGACAAAGCAATTTAAAGTACCATATAATATGAAATGATGATATATATGATTATATAAATATAAGTAGTAAACTTCTACTTAATAACGAATCCTTTATCTCCACATCACACTATTAAGTAAAATGCTGCATCTATAAGATTTTTGGTGAAAGTTTAAAATTTTAAAATAATTATAGAAGTATATTTTTGTGTGTATAGCGTTACTCTTAGAATGCCATTCCAACCTAAATTTCACTTAAAAAGACCATGTGCTGTAAATATAAATATGAATGATAACACATCCACCCAAAAAATCACTGTCCATAAAATTACCCATAGCTTAATTTTTCTAATGTAACTATATACAGCCTTAAATAATTCTATAATAATTTTATTTATAGATAAATAAAATAAACCAATTTCTTAGTGCATATGGATATGGTAGCCTGCCCCATCATTCCGTAAAGAGAAGTTTAAAATGAATTTGCAACTATAAAACATATAAACTAAGTATATATTTCAACAATAAAAAGTGAAATTCAGAAATCACTATTAGAAACGCAATGTAATGATACGATTAACGAAATTAATCCCAGACATACGTTATCAATCACGAAAAGTGTTTCTGGGATGGTACTGGTGGCCTTTATGTTTAACAGACTACGTATATTCAACATTTGCAGTTAAGTGAACAAACTCTACCAAATTAAAAAAAATAAAAAAACTTTGCAAATTTATGATAATTGAGGAGAAAGAGTTAAGATTTTCAAAGTAATAATACGCCAATCCCTATGTCTTAAGGTTTTAAAAACTATGTGATTGCTACCTAAATGCGACTGTTACATAACAGCCACTATTTTTTCAACATGGTATGACCGTTGGCAGCAGCCACAACTTAAAAAGATTGAGAATTAGAGTACCATTATAACTCGAAATGCTTACTTAAGATGTATTAAGAAAATCCATTAAGCTTGTATTACTCCCTAGAATTTTTAACTTTAATATTCTTAATGGAAAATCTTGTAAAACGTTTACTTTTGACAAAATTTTGGAATCATTTAAGAAATGAAAACAGAATTTTCTTGTAGTTTCTAGTGAATGCAATTAAATTTATAAAAATATTGTCGATTGAAAGAGTCATTCCTTCTCTCAATACTTAAAAATATATTTTAATGAAAATATAAAATATTTTGGAGCACAATATGGTTTCTGTAATTGATAATATTCTAAAATAACTTGGTATAAAATAGTTATATATATATATATATATATATATATAGATAGATATAGATATAGATAGATAGATAGATATAGATAGATAGATAGATATAGATATATAGATATAGATAGATAGATATAGATGAAAAAATAAAGAATATTAACATATACATTCATTAGAACAGAAATAAAAGGTGTAATTTAGGATTTCTTATAATTATTTTTGGGGAATTATTTTATCTTTAATATTATATGGAAAATATGGGAAATAGAAATTCGAGAGCATTATTTATAAATATGATATTGAAAGTGGGAATTTTGAAGTTATATCTTCCAAAATATGTCAACAAAGAAAACGGAAACTGTTTCATATTATTTCTGAAGAATCGGATAAATCTCATGTTTAAACATATTGTTTAGGAAATCAAATCTATAACTAATATTATAAAAGTAATTTTACCAAATATTCTTAAAATAAAATGAGGACTGTATCGAAACTACAACCAATGACTTTTTTGTCTCTGATTGTAGTTTCTAATTAATATCGGGTGAAATGCTATTAATTTATTTCTAAAAAACTCTTATCTGCGGCATTAGAATATTGTCAAATCTTAAAGACTGAAAAAAAAATACTTAAATAGAAAGTAATTGCAATTACATAGTATAGCCATTTTGAACTCTAAGCAAAACTACCGGTAAAAGGTTAATCTTAAATATTTACTTTTCGTAGAGTGACTGTTTTATTTTTTTTTACTGCGTAATTATTTTGCAGTTTAAGAAATCAATTACATTTAAAATACATAAATAATTCGAATTTACTACGATACTGAAACATGACTTAAATATAGCTAAGTTAAGCTGTGTAATCTCTGTCATTTTGTACTTCTGTTTCTACAGTATTTTTAATGGGGTTAAAATAATATCTTCTTTACAAAGTAAATGGAGTTTTTCAATCAATGGGCAATACAAATCAATATTTCAATGAATATAAACGATGAATAAAGAAAGGTTTGTGGATATTTTATGAGTACAGACCTGTCTTCGAATAAAACAATACAAATGGCTACGACATGCTGAATATACATTTATAGCCTATTAAAAATACAATTCATTCTTTTATTAGCCTTTAAAATAAATCAAAATCAAAGTTGTAAAATATTTAGCTCTATATATACGTACAGTCAGAGATAATTTTTACAGTTGTTCTTTCTTAAATCTATTGTATTAAGAAACCTATCTTAGTAAGTAAAAATTTTCCTGTTTGAACTTTCAATAATTAAAATCTACTTCTATCCATATTTCTATCTATCTATATTGATATTTTAACAGTAAGATAACAAATTTATTTAAATCAAATTTATTTTAACTGCACAGTAAAAGAAAAAACAGTTACTCTACGAAAAGCAAATATCTAAGATTAAGCTTATACCAGAGTAGTTTTGCTTAAAGGTCTAAGTGCACTTATAACTATACTTTCTACTTAAGTATTTTTTCAAAGACTTTAAGATTTGATATATTATTTTAATGTCGCAGATAAGAATTAAGTTTATTTTAATCAAAATATATATAAAAAAATATGTATTAGTATTCATAATTCTTAAAAACATTGGGATGTAGACCTATACTTTATGTTTAAAACCTCATTACTTTTTATGTAGCAACCTTTGTACGATACCTTTTTAATTTTAATTTTATCAAAATTAATAATATTCGAACACAACTAAAATCTTCAAACAAATGTTTTACTTCTTCGTAATTATTCCTATTTTTCATTCATTTTCCTATATATGTTTATACGTATACCGTTTTTATTATTGTTTTATTTTCTTTGCATTCTAAATGATTAATTTTGTTCCTAATGAAAACTTGTCAAATATAAAAAAAATATTTTCTTATTTATACTTTTCTATAGTTCATTTTATCATTTACTCCGTTAAAAATTTCTAATATATATAAATATATATATGTGTGTGTGTATGTATGTTTTAAAAATTTTGAAACTATTTATTTAATAAAAATTTATGAGGAAAATATGAAGAAAATTAATATACCATTTACAATAAATTTTTATAGTATTATGATATAAGAACATAAAAAAGAATATAAATATGTGTGCACATAATTAATTCTGAACATTAGAATATTGCAAAAGTATTTAATATAATTTAGAAACATCACATATTACAAATATTCTATATTTTTCTTAGAAAAATAATAATAGTTATTAAAATGTAGCATTCAGAATGTGAAGAACTCTTAATATAATGATTTTAATCTAATATTTTGAATTCGCTCTTCAGGATAAAAAATATGAAGGTTAATATGCGATGACACATTTTTTAAATCATTTTTTTAAAAAAAACTATTCATTAGTTTTCATAATTCTCAAAAGCATAGGGATGTAGATCTGTATTTTATGTTTAAAACTTAATATCTTTTTATGTAGAAACATTTCTATACCTTTAATTTTACCAAAATTTATAACACCCGAACACAACTAAAACCTTCGTATAAATGTTTTATTTTTTCGAACTATTCCGGTTTTTCATTTATTTTTCTACATATGTATATACATATACCAATTTTATTACTGTTTATTTCCTTTGCATTCTAAATGATTAATTTTGTTCTTAATGAAAACTTGTCAAATATAAAGAAATCCTTTTCTGATTTATACTTTTCTAGTTCAATTTTATCATATATTCCCTTGAAAACTTCTATAGGAATTCATAACGTTAATTAAATATTTTATTATCAATAAAATTTTATAATTTAATCAGTAATAATATGTAACACATATTTATATACATTTGCACATAAGATATAATATCTAGTTTCTGATACATTTTGAGTTTAAATGTACTTCACAGAACTCAAATATGAGGCTGTTTTTGATCTTGACCTTCTGCTGTCTCCTGGCTTTAGCGGCTAGTCAATCCGCTTGTAGATTACAAAGGAAAATGGTCAAAGAAGCAGGTAAGGACTGTAAAATTACAAAGTAAAATTTTTTGCTCCGATTCCTATCGAGTGCAGTTTTAGATTTTTGGTGCTAGTTCCATAAAATTTACGTGTGTATTATTGGAACATATATATTATATAAAATGTCACAGCTGTTTTATGGGATTAAAATTTTAATTTTTATGGATCAAATATATATATATATATATATATATATATATATATATATATATATATATATATATATA
Source organism: Latrodectus elegans (assembly GCA_030067965.1). NCBI lineage: Eukaryota > Metazoa > Arthropoda > Arachnida > Araneae > Theridiidae > Latrodectus > Latrodectus elegans. The sequence goes on along the minus strand of CM057821.1, from coordinate 15,968,474 downwards.
TATATATAATGCTTTGACACTGAAAATGGAACACTAAGAAAAAATTGTCAGCATGTAACGAAATACAGCAAAATGAGAGAGATAGCTAAGAACAATGAGATTTGTATTTTGAAATTGTAAGCATAATACAGAGTAGAAAAGGGTAGGGTCAGTAGGTTATGGGACTACCGAGGATGGCGATGCAAGAAGCAACTCGTCTAGGCACAGAGTCAATGAGAGTATGGATGGTATCGTGAGGAATTACTATCCATTAACTGCCAATCATTTGTTAGAGTGCGTTTTCTAAAAGGCAGTGGCAGGGTCTGCAAATGGCGTCCAATCATGTCCCAAACATTTTCGATTGGGGAGAGATCTGGAGAGTATAGCAACCAGGGCAGAAGCTTTATACCTTGCAAGACATATTGACTGACGCGATTAATGTGTGGTCGGGTGTTATCCTGCTGATTGGGCATTGGGAAACTCCTAAAGATAGGGGAGTGTTACCCGCCGCAGCACATCATTCACGTAACGTTGTGCTGTCATTGTGCCGTGAATGTGAACTAAAAGAGACCTGGAATCGTACGCAATGGCACCACAAACCACGATGCTGTGTTATCGTGAATTGGGAAGTTCCACAAGTGCTGCAGTAATGGACCTATCGCCACGTCACCACCACACTCGTACGCGGTAAATATCACTTAAGATACAGAAGTTACAGTTTAGTACAGTGACTCATCTGAGAAGACGATCCTGTGCCACTCTGTCGTTCATATTGCTCTGATCCTGCACCATTCAAGAGTTGGCGTCTGAGCTCTGGAGTCAATGGTAGTCTTCTTAACTAACGCCCTGACCACAGGCCACTAACAACCAATCGATGTCAAATAGTTCAGCTCGATATGGGAGCACCCAGGGTGTCTCGTAAATGGTACAGAATTTTAATAAAGTGCTTTGTGGGGCCTTCTATCCACGCTTGCTGACGTTACTCTGACTGCATCGACATCCAGCAAACATTCTACGGTTTCTTGTTCCAACCTTCTTCGCTGCAACTGGTTCATGTTGAAACTTCCAAGTGTCTGTCAGTTGCGTTTTGCCGTAAGGACCAACCTGCTCCTATCACCATGCCCCTTGTAAACTCGTCTGTCTGCTGTAATTGACTCCCTCGACGGTGGCTGAGCATGCTCTACAATTATAGCCATCCTTTGAGACAAGAATAAACTTTTAACGATTATTTTTCAAGCAGCAACAATGCAGAGAATATTGCCCACTCACCTGGTGCACCTCATATCTTATCCTAACTGCGTTGGAGAGATGTGCATTTCACATCATTTGCATACCTCGATAAGATACGTCTACTCTGAAATTTGCATAATTTTCTGCCACTCCTTCTTTGTGTTATATTTTCAAAGTCAGAAAAAAATGTGTATATATATATATATATATATATATATATATATATATATATATATATATATATATATATATATATATATATATATATATATATATATATATATATATATATATATATATGGTGCAAAACAAGTTTCTATGTCCACAAAAATGTAGGATCTTATTCATATGTACTAGGTTATTTTACACACTGATACTTCTCAGGCGCTGTCATTAACCAATGATGGCCTCCCAATTTGAAATGAGGAGGAAACTTACATTGAATTCAACAGTATTATACAAAACATTTGTTAAATATAAATACAAAATTAGGTTTTTAAAATTTTTAAATATGAGATGTTTAATATATTAAGCTTGTAAAAGAACTAACAAAAACCCATCTCCTCATATCTGACAAAATTCATTTTATTTGTTAATCAGGGCGAAAGAAATTATTTAATTAACATTATTGTTTGAAGAACAGTACTTCTGCACGATATCTGGATTTTTATTTCCCTTTATTGCTTTCACATTATAAAATGATATTTTTTATAAATAAAGTACAAGTCTGAATTTTTTATTCAATTATTATGTTATATTGTCCAGTATAAAATGTAATATATATATTTACATTTGATATTGTAATATATATTCTTTTCATTGTCTAATACAGAATAGTGTCGAAATTATCTGAACCCCTCATTTAATGAATTCCTTCCTACATACGGGAAATACTGTGAGAAAAGTCATTTGAAACTTTTTGAAAACTTTTTATAGTTTTATACAGAGTTTGTAATAATTAACAATATATATATACGTTGTGTTGTTACTTATGACACTTGGACAACTCAAACTCGCTATGCCTTGGCTTTGCGAATTTAAGTCAACACGGAGCGTCTTTCGTTTTAATCAAAGCACCACGAAGGTGAAAGCACATCTTTGTTCTTTTTTTTTTAATCCTCTGATAGTTGGCACCACCAGAGAATCCACTTCATCAATTCTGACATTGATCTGAAGGGGGAGAAACTTTTCTGCAGACCATTGTACGTATGGTAATTGCTCAATGACCGATCACAGGACATTCAATTCCACGGATTTAACAAGCACGCATATCGTATGTACTCGGTGGGTCTTTGGCGATTTTGGAAATCAAACCTCGACCTTCGGGATCGGATGGAAGACCGATGTCCTAACCACTAGGCTACCACGATGCGTGTATATATATATATATATATATATATATATATATATATATATATATATATATATATATATATATATATACACGTTTCATTTCATGTAGATTTTTGGAAAGAGAGTATATACGGATATAGATTATCATTATATAGTTTTTTTATTGAGAAAAAAATTATACGCCACGATATCCGAAATTAATTTATGTATTGATTCCCTTTTTTGTGAAATTTTAGGAGACAAGGACGCTTTCCTTCCCACCTGCTCAAAAGATGGCAAATACGCTCAAGTTCAGTGCAGACAGGGATTCTGCTGGTGCGCAAAGAGCGATGGAACCCAACTCACCAAATCTCAAAAGGGGAAACCAGACTGCTCCAACCAACCATATTGAAAACCTGCCTTGTGTTGAGTTAAAAATAAAGCAGCATATATAAATATATTATTTGCAATTTTTGTTAAATCATACTAAAATTCAATACTTTTTTCCTGATTCCATATTAATCAATTAATGATACATAGAATTACTAATAAAAGCACAATATATATGGTAAAAATTCATAACATGTTTAAAACTATCAAAGCTTTTTTTTATATATTAAGATGTGGATTTTCAAAATTTAAATAACTATAAAGCTGTTTATTCCTCAATAATAAATAACCCATCATCGAAACTAGCATCGAAACAAGACTTGCAGACTAAATATCACTTAGTCTGCAAGTCTAGTTTCCATGCAAATATTTGTACGTTTTAGAACACAGAAGTCCGTCAATTTGCTTCTAAGCCGTTTTTGGCTTTGTTTAAATGGAAATTTTTAGCTTAAATATTTAAATTTAAAATTATGGGGGATTGCAACATTTAAATATTTCAAAGCAAGCAATTATTTATAATCTTATCAAACACATAGCATATTTTAAAAATTCAAGACAGCATTTTAGATAAATGTTATTTTAGTAGTTGTAATGACACTATTTCAAACGCCTCTAATACGTAAAGTTATATATATAAATTCATTCCGTAAATATACCAACTTGTAATGATGGATAAGCTTTAGTTGTACTCATAAATATAAGTAATAAGCAAACTGCAATATATGATACTAATTATTTAGAGAGTTTACATAAACTATATAAAATACAAGTTAATTTGTCATAAGAAAATAATGACAGTAATTACGACACAAGACACATTTTTGTCTTTCATCGTAATTACCGTCATAACAGTGGAAGTCAAAAAAATCCTCCAACATTTATTTCGACAAATTCATATGCAGAAAACTAAAACGCAATCGCATTTTCCATTGTTCAACCGTTGTCATATTTTCCCATAATTGTGATCCACCCCGTGATTTTACATTTCAAAGAATACAGTGCTACCACTAAATCGCGGAACCACAGAAATAATATACTGTGTTGGCAGAGATTTAAAACATTTCGAAAAATGTTTTTCGAATGTAAATTTATTACTTCAAAAATTTTGTAACTAAAATTTTGAAAACGAACGGGAAAATATCTATCAAAAATTCCGCTTAAAATAACATTTTCTTAAAAACGTTAACATCTTATCAAATTTTATACTCTTCTATATCTATCTTCTTATTTATATATATATATATATATATATATATATATATATATATATATATATATATATATATATATATATATATATATATATATATATATATATATATATTTATTTATATATATATATATATATATATAGATAGATAGATAGATAGATAGATAGATAAATAGATATAGATAGGTAGATAGATATAGATATAATTTTATTATTTGTGAAAACACAAATATCTATGCACCAAAGTATACCACACAGGGCCCGAAGGTACAACATATGTACTACATAACAAATCAAGAATAAATCATAAGATGAAATAAAATAAAATAATAATAAAATAAATATAATAAAAAGAGACAGAGAGTATAAAAATGAGAAATAAAAGAAAAAAGGGAGTTAGATTACAGCATGGATAAATTTTTTAAAAAATACCAAAAGTCTCTTTCTTCACAAGGTCCGCCGAAATCGGGGGCCATCTGTTATTCAAATCTTTACGAAGCTCGTTTTTTTCTTGTGAAACAGATGGGCATTCAAGAAGAATGTGAGAAGGGCTGTCAATCACGGAGTTACAGATGCACTCGTTGCTGTTTTTAATATGGAAAAGGTGTAGGTAGCTGTGAAATTTTCTATGTCCGGTGAAGAATTGAGTAATTTTGAAGTCAGTGTAGAGACAGTGGTTTTTAATTCTGCAGGGAACTGAATTTAGTCCACTTACAATTGGGAGAAGAAACAAAATCTGCTTTCCATTCTGTGATGATGTTCTTTTGAGCAATTGCTTTAAAAAAAAAAAACTTCGGTTGACTAATATCGAGTTTATTTGTAAGTGAATTTGGTCATTAAATCTGCACTTTCATTTCCATGCACACCACTATGACCCGTGATATGTGAGAAACCGAAGAAAATATTTTTGATATTTCCTATGTGAATTGAAGTCTGGAGTTCTACAATGAGTTTTTCAAAACTTGTTACATCTAGCAGAGCCAGTAGCGATGATATCGAGTCACTGCAAATTAAAAAAAAAATTAAAGGCTTGCTTATGGTGACTTTAAGAGCAAGATTAATGCAGAGTAATTTCGCTTGGAAGATAGACCAATAATCATTAATGCGGTATATCTGATGACTCACTTCAAAACCATTCTGTAAGCATGCGTATGCAAGACCTGCTTTTTCGTTTACCTTACTCCCATCTGTAAAGTAAATAAGATTATATCTTCTTCCTCAACGCTATCAAATGCGAACAATGAATGTGTGTGTTTCAGAAGTATTTTATTAGACTTCTGGATACTCTGGTGGTGCCATCTATCGGAGTAGTGAAGAGAATTAAGTAAGATAAACTGTGGTAAATATATGTATAACAAATAGAATAATTTATAGCACAACAATGTGTTTAAAAGTCTGTAAGCAAAATATGATCAAAAATATTATGTAACATGTTTTTGATACTAAACTCATAAGCTTTCTTTGCTTATAAAGCCTATTGATTTTTATTTTAATAGGAATTCTTTAAGTTTTTGCATTCTTAGATTTCTCTTAAAAGTTTCATAATAAAGCTTCTCATTGAACATCAAATATAATAAATTGTAAAAAATTATCAAGAAGTACTAATGTGCTTTAATGTTTTTATAATATTTTAATAAATCTGAGTACTTTTTATTTCCATTTTCTGTGCAAGGACTAAATATATAAATCGGATTCAGTTTGAATATACTACTATTGGGTACAGAAAAGATTAAAATTCAACTCCTTAAATCTCAAAAATGAAAATTAAATTTTTTTTTGCAACCATAATAGACTTATTTGGTAATGAAAGGCTTGTGATAAAACAGCATTTATAAAATTACTGCTTTTTTTTTTTTTTTTTTTTTTTTTGGATTAAAATGCCCCATCTTAAACACGTTTTTACTATTAAAGTACACTTTATTATTTTTAAAATTTAAATAGTTTTAAAATTTGCAAATCCTTTTTTTATTATATTTGTAAAGTTATTTGTACCATTATTAGCAAATACCTCACTAAGAATAGTTAATCTTCGAATTGTCATTGCAGGGTAAATATGGACATTGTGTTGTTGATCTAAGTAGCTCATTAATTTCTGTTTATTCATTCATTTTTTTTGTGAACATATATACAAATATATGAATTTAAAATGCTAAAAATGCATCATGCAAATTCTTAAGAACTACAATCAATTATATGATAAGATTGTATAAGTAACTACATCAATCAGCTGCTTATACAGTCTTATTATATATCCAGATAAACAGAGTAGTTTTAAATTTAAAATTCTTATCAATACTTTAAATGAATACCATTACTGTTATTCTAATAAATAAATCAAATATGTATGTGAAACACACACAATTATGTACATGAAATTGTAAATCAGATCCAGTCGAGTTTTGAAACATATCAACATATACAACTTTTTTATAGTATCAGCTGCATCTGTGGCAACTATAATTAAATTTATAATGTGTTTCAGTTGATTTAATTACAACGTTGCCTGATTACACTAATTAAATAGTGAAATACTGCAATGCAATTGAGAGCAATATCACATGTTTAACAAAAGGAAATTTTAAATTAAAAATACTTTTTAATTTATTAATTTCAGTTAGAAATTATTTTTTAAATATCACCAAACAGTCATGAAAAATCAATGATGGTGAAAACTATAGAAATGCATATGAAATCTGAATATCATTATAAATTCAAATTTCTTAAAGACCTTCAGAATTTTGTAATAAGACTCCCACATCAATGTTACCAAAACAAAATTGAGAGACTTATTCATTACAAATTTTTTGCAATTCTTAGTACAGAAAGGAAATGAAAAGCACGAATTTCATTCAAAAGAGATACCTGAAAATAATGCATATTTTGCTGGATTAACTTCAACAAAACTTTCATTCAACCTTTTGTTACATATCATTTAAATGATCCAATACTAATTTAAACTCTTTTTTTTATGATAAGTATATTTATTGATAATTCAATTTCTCGGAATAGATAAATATTTTAATCATGATGAAACACTGAAATTTTAACATCAAGGTAGCTGCTACTGTTAATATTGACAAATAATTAAAATTTTTGCTCCATAAATTAGTTTTATTAAATAAACTTATAAATGATATCACAATTCTAAAACTTGTGACAACCACTAACTCAAATAGAGACATAATTTGTAATGGTAATATATCTGTTGAATACAGGGTAATACATATGTTGAAATGTGAAACTTATTACGATAAAATAACATAACATAAACGATTAAAATTAAATCTCTGACGCAGTACTCCACCATGCAGGATTCCGGTTTAAATGCTCAATTAAGTCAAATTTTTTCAGACAATAATAACCAGGAAGTCTTTAATTTATCTCAGCTAATTTTGTAACATACTTGTGGAAAACGGTTAAACATTGTTTGGTTGGAAAGCTGTTCATGAAATCTGCACCAAGTAAATTGAGACTAATACTTACAAAAAATTCTCTTGGTCTTATTTTTGAACTTTGATTTCCCTCGAATCATCCCAGAATTATCAAAATAATATTAATAATAACATTCCAAGAAGACTTCATCGTGGATAAAACTACCCACTGTACCATATAAAATGTAATTTTTCTTTAATCCTACGTATGTCCTCGGCATCTCTGTCATTAATCGACGATCAGCCTAATAAATAGATGAACAAGTATAAAAACAAGAATAAATTTCTTTAGTATCCTCAAAAGAGTTGTCAGTCATAAACTTTAAGACTTCAGGGCAGCTCTTGAGGTGAGCGGCATCCATATCATCAATGATTGCACAATAGACAACGAGCAGAGTCCATTATACCTATTCGATGCAGTGCAGATAGATAGACGTGTCCTGATGTCACTGGGAAACAAGCGACACCACCAACAGCTCGGGGTAAGGGGCAAGGGGCAAGGGATTTTATTGTTCCCATCAAGTAGAGAGTTTTCCATTGATTGTCTATAGAAGAAATGTAAAGTTGTAGGAGTAAAAAATCTTATAATGGTGTCTTGTGTTGCATATTTAGTATTCATTTTTTCAACAAGCAATTTCCATTCTTAAACAATAAAAATGGTATATCTGCCCACCCTCTCTAGTAATCAGCGTGCCTGATTGCAGATAGGGAGGCCCTGGGTTCGAATCTCGGTTCGGGCATGGATGTACTTTCTCTCTCTATTCAGTCATTGTCCTTTAATTGTATGAATAGGTTGTGAGTGATTGACTACCCTAAACGGTTTCCTATGGCATGTGCGTACTGAGGAAGTCAGACTCTATATCAAATTACGATTCAGGTAAGAAATGGAGCAGTGCAACCCATATTATCAGCCTAGGTGGGAAAAGATAGTACCAACAAGAATGCTATGAGAATGTTTCAAAAGTTAATTATTATATTATTATTATTGGAACTCTTATTACAAATTATTTAAAATTGAGAAAAATTTAGTAATAGTTTCACACACATTTAACATTTTATAATAGAAATTGCAGTGATTGTATATCAGTTATTTACAAACTTATGTAAGGTATTTTTAAGATATTTGAAACTATAAATATTGTACCGAGCTTCGGGGTTCGTGTCGATTGAGAGTTTAAGAAAGCAACTACTCAATGAACAAAAGACTTTTATTCGTAAAAACATTCCACTAGATATACCAGCTGCAACAATCACTATTATACAGATCCAATTCGTCAGATACAATAAGTAACAGCTTCTAATCACAGGTCTCAAATACCCCAGGCAGAGAACAGCTTCTCTAAACTAGCAGTCACGACTAATCGTCTTCATTCACTGACTGTCTTCACAAAACTCTCTCTGTCTTTACAAAACTAAAAACTAACTACGTCGGACTGCGGTATTTATACCTGACTTGGAGGGGAAGTCTACTAATTTCGCCAAGGTTCTGGAAGCATCTAGGCTATCTCGCTAAATATTGGTCCTAGAGCTTAGGTGATGGACGTTTCCAGAAGTATATATTTCTCGCCAAGTCACCAAGTTTTCTCGCCAAAACATCGCCAAGTCGCCAAATTATTAGAAAACCCGCTTTTAATGTATAACACGTCTAAATACCGCAATTTTTGCCAAAATGTGAGTATTTCCGATCTGTCTGAGATATTTTAAGACATATACAATAATTATTCATAAATTTGTAGTATTGCCCCCCTCTCAAGGACTGCACGTCCCGGGCAGTACAATCCCCTGATAGGAGGCCAAATTTAATATAAAAGAATTTACATTTTAAGAGGATATAGAACACATTACATACACAAACAATTAAAAATACAAATACAGAAAAATAGAAAATATTAAAATTATCTATACTATTTACAAAGAGACTATGGTATACTAATTTTTACTTTACATTACGATAAGGAGCTAATCTATCATAATGTACTACCTTTGGTTTTGAAGAAGATGATTTCCTTATACGAACCACGACGTCATTCAGTCTTTTAAGGACTGTGTAGGGACCTTCCCAGTTGGCTTGCAACTTTGGAGAAAGTCCTTTACGTCGAATCAGGTTCCACAACCAAACTTTATCACCTTCCTGAAATTCATGTCCTGTCGCTCTTGTGTCATACCTTGTCTTCATTCTTTCGGTCGTCAGGTTGATTCGGTCTCGAGCAAAGTTATGGACATCTTCAAGATGTGCCTGAAGGTCTCGAAGGTATTCCTCTGGCGATGAAGATGTATCCGGTGGACGACCAAACTGAAGATCACAAGAAAGACGAAGTTCGCGACCAAAGAGCATTTGTGATGGGGTGTATCCGGTAGTCTCATGGACAGCACTGCGATATGCAAGCAGAAACAGCGGTAGCTTCAAATCCCAATCTTGCTGATTTCTGAAAACCGTAAGTGCGAGATTATTTAAGATTGTTCGGTTAAACATCTCTACCATGCCGTCCGATTGCGGGTGTAATGGCGTGGTCTGCGTCTTGTCTATTCCGAAAATTTGACACATTCCTTTAAACACAACAGAGGTGAAATTTGTCCCTTGATCTGAATAAATTTGTAAGGGTGAGCCAAATCTGGAAACCCATTGCTGCACTAGAACCTCAGCTACTGTAGTCGCTTCTTGATCTGGGATTGAAAATGCTTCAGGCCACTTAGTAAAGTAGTCCATGACAAATAGGATGTAATTGTTGCCATTTGAAGATCGTGGTAAAGGACCCAAAATGTCCAATGCTATCCGCTCAAAAGGTGCTCCTACGTTATACCGCTGCAACCTTCCTCGGCTACATTTCTTTGGTCCCTTACGTGCCGCACAGTCATTACAAGATTGGCACCATTTCTCTTCCTCTTGTCTAGTTTTGCTCCAATAGAAGCGTTCTCGAACTTTCTGTAGAGTCTTCATTACTTCGAAGTGGCCTCCAGTTGAGCTACTGTGCAATTCTTTCAAAACATCTGATATTCTTGATTTTGGAAGAACAATTTGCCATTTGAAATTACGTCCATCATCGGACTCCCATTTCTAGTATAACACGCCATTTTTAATATGGAGTGTGTCCCAAAGAGCTCAATATTGTTTAGTAGCAGGACTGTCCTGCCAACTTGGTCTCATACTGGAAGATTCTTTTAATTCAAAAATTAGATATCTGGGTCTTCTTTTTGAGCTTCTCTATGTCCATCATCACTCCATGGGTCTAGTTTCGATGGCGGTGAAACAGTAACTTCGCGTACCAAAGGATTTACTAATTGATAGTTCTTCTCTACTCTAGAACAATATCGGCAGTTTCCATTATACGGTTTCCTTGATACTGCATCAGGATTTCCATGAAGAGTTCCTTTGTGATGACGTATTTCAAAATCCTGGATTCGTCGAATCCTTCCTTGCTGTGCTAGAAGATCATTTCCACCATCTTTTGGTTTTGAGCAGTCTCTTCGGACATGTCCGACTGCACCGCAAGTCTAACATTGAATTTTCATGTTTCCGCTCCCTTTACTCAGTTCTAATCTACGGACTTTTCGCTGCAGATCTTCAATTCGTTTTCTTAGATCCTAGTCTGTATCAGTAGCAGAGACGGCTCTGACTGAGTGCCGGTCTTTACGCGCGACCTGCGTGAAAACCGGCCTTATTCGTAAAAAATTTCCACTAGATATACCAGCTGCAACAATCACTATTATACAGCTCCAATTCGTCAGATACAATAAGTAACCGCTTCTAATCACAGGTCTCAAATACCCCAGGCAGAGAACAGCTTCTCTAAACTAGCAGTCACGACTAATCGTCTTCACTCACTGACTGTCTTCACAAAACTCTCTGTCTTTACAAAACTAAAAACTAACTATGTCGGACTGCGGTATTTATACCTGACTTGGGGGGGGGGAAGTTTACTAATTTCGCCAAGGTTCTGGAAGCTACTAGGCTATCTCGCTAAATATTGGTCCTAGAGCTTAGGTGATGGATGTTTCCAAAAGTATCTATTTCTCGCCAAGTCATCAAGTTTTCTCGCCAAAACATCGCCAAGTCGCCAAATTATTAGAAAACCCACTTTTAATGTATAACACGTCTAAATACCGCAATTTTTGCCCAAAATGTGAGTATTTCCGATCTACCTGAGATATTTTAAGACATATACAATAATTATTTATAAATTAGTAACAATATATATATATATATATATATATATATATCATTTTTCTAAAAAATAACGAATCTTATTTCATACTATTAAAGAAATACTTTAACTCTTAAAATTATACCTTTTAAAATAATTAATTTTAACTTTTAAAATATTTCTGTAAATATTAATTTTATGCTGTAAAAAAAAATGTGTAGCCCAAATTCATTAACAAGAAATTTATTTAAATTCCTCTAATAAGGAAGTATTTACAAATATTCTTCAATAAGCATGTATTCATTAATAATAGGAAATATTTATAACTTATTCTTATTAGTTAATATTAGTGAAAAATAAACAATTTTTATTGTATACTTCAGTAATTATTGCAATAGTTTTTACTGTAATTCTATTTTTGTAAATGGATTGGTGAAAATCAAACACTTAAAAGACGAGAACTATCGATTTCGTTATGTGCGGATGTGAGAAGCACAAGAGGCATACGGGGAGTGTATCGAAGCGAGAGGAACGGTATGGGTGTGTGTAAAGACGAGTGGTAGCGGGGGTACTGCTTCCAGGCAATGGAAAATACATGTGTTTCGAATAATGTAAAATGAGCAATCTAAATTTATGTTTGTGCCTATAATTAATGTTATGTTTGTTAATGTAAAATAAATCTGTCACGTAAAAAAGAAGATATTTGGTATTACTGAACGATCCTGGATACGACAGGTTCGTCAAACAATCACATTGTCGCTGACTCCAGGATGTGTTCCGGATTAATACAAAATGATGGGATGCTCATGATGGAAAAGTGTCTACAAAGTCGTGAGTCTGTATATTTGGATTGCTTCTCATTCCATTAGGAGCCAATATTTGTTTAATTATGTATGACTTAAGGGAACTTTGTTTTAGAATTTTCCTAAATTTATTTGTGTAGGGTTTTGTTTAAGAAGTAAATGTAATAAATTAATAAAAATTGTTTAAATATTTGAAGTATCAAAATGAAAATAAATATGTATAATGTTCAATTTATTTGAGAAAATATTTGAGTTTCGATACTGGTTTCGAATTTTTATTGGTTATTAATAATTAATATTTGTTCATTAATATTCAGAGAGAGAAACGGTTTATTTCTTTAACTGGTGATATTACTATATATATATATATATATATATAATTTTGACTTATTAAGGAAAAGGAAAAAATATATTTTGGAATTTGTATACTGAACCAAATTTATGTCGAATAATAATATTGTTACTAATTGTCAATTTCTTGAGTTATGTGCATTGATTTAAAAGATTCTGTATTATTAAAAAGTATATTGTTGAAACGTATGTTTAGTTTAATGTGATGTAATAAGATATAAATGCTTTTGTTTAGAATTTTCATTATCATTTTGTTGTTTATTATGTAAATGATATAAGTTTATGGAATAGAAACTATTTCAAGAAAGTTTAAATGCTTTTTAATTGTTTTCTGTTTTGCATTATTAAATTACGTGTACAGAATTATTCAATGTTATGAGGTATATTAATTATTTACTATGATGGTATTTAATATTTATGTAAAGTAACTAAGTTTAGATTTTAAATTTTTATTCAAAATCGAGAGTGTGAAACATTTATGAGAGGGGAAATTTTGAATTATTTTATATTTCGAAAGTAATTGTGGTTGCAATGGTGAATAATAGTTTTTGGTTGTTAATTTTCATAAGGTTTGAGTGAATAATATTTGCTTAATTCTTTTTTTTATGTTAATATTGATTCTTATTTTCTTTCTTTATAATATTGTGTGTTGTAATCAATATAATGGATATAGCAGTAATATAGGATATTTTCCATTAAACAGAATAATGAAAAAAAAGTGTAAGCTGAAGCATGTCAGCAAACAGGATAAGCATTAAGTTACATTTAGAATTTTGGTATTATTTGGCTCTTGATGGAATGGTGATGAAAGGTAAAAGAAACGTTCTAGGATTCTTTGTTTCCATTTGCGGGTCAAGGTCCAGCAATGGAAACAGGAGGGAAGGTGTGAAAGTCAAACACTTAACAGACGAGAACTTTCGATTTCGTTTTGTCCTTTTCCTGTTTCTTTAATGCTAATATCATTACATTTTATATTTTTATGTTATTTTATCATGCAACTCTTTCTATTTTAGTTTAGATTTCATTTTTTTTTTAACCTTTCGTTCGTATATATATATATATATATATATATATATTTTACGTCTATTTTCATATATTGAATATTTTTAAGAATTTTATTTTAAATGTACATAAAAGAAAACTTGACAAACTTTTTTTACATTTTTTAATGATGTATAGTTGTGCAACTTCAAATCGTAAATCTATAAGTTTAACTATAATTTTTTTTTTAAACTAAACATTTAAAGAGATGTACCAGTAAATTAGTTGCTTAAAAATAAATTCGCATTACTAACCATACAAATGAAAATGAAAAATTTTATCGAATGTCAAGCATTTTAATTCTTTTAAGTCAGCGATAATTCATAGACACTTAATTAGTCGTAACATTAGTTGACTACGGTTGAAGAACTGAGTACTAAATTTTCCATGAAATTCATTTCATTTTATGGGCTTGCATCATTTATATACGTACATATATATATATATATATATATATATATATATATATATATATATATATATATATATATATATATATATATATATATATATATATACCGGGTGATCCAAAAGTCAGGACGAACTTTAAAAATGAATAATTCCAAAACGAATCATGATACAAAGATGCGGTTTGCACCAAACGGATAAAAAAGAAACCGAGTTTTGTGTAGCAATGAAAAAAAAGTTCTGTAGGCGACCAACAGATGACGCTATAGTGTTTGATTGCAACATAAGATTATTTACAAATGAAAAAATGATTAATGAAGCCAGATTAATTACAGTCAATTAGTACCTACTACAGTAAATGTTCAATGTGCTGTCCATCATTCAGAAGCAAAGCTGTGAGACGAGTCACCACACCATTCACAGCATTTAGTAGCATTTCTTCCGTTATGGCAGACACATTTTGGCGAATGGTATCTTTCAGTGCTGCTAGTGATGCCGGTTGGTCGCGGTACATTTTTGACTTCAAGAAATCCCATAGCCAAAAGTCACAGGGTGTGAGATCGGGGGATCTTGGAGGCCATGCGTGATTAAAGTAGCGACTGATAATGCGATCCTCCCCAAATGTTGAGCGTAGCAGGCGTTGCGCAGGCAGAGCAATATGAGGTGGTGCTCCATCTTGCATAATAGTGACTGTTTGGAGTGCCTTTCGCGCTTGCAGTTCAGGAATAATGCTGTTCTGTAACAGTGCTAGATATCGCTTACCGGTGACAGAAACTGTTTGGAAACCTGTCTGTGTGACTTCCTCGGAAAAAAAATGGACCAATTATGAAATCAGCACTGAAGCCACACCAGACTGTCACTTTAGGCTGTTGCAAGGGTACCTCAAGAAATACATGTGGATTTTCTGTGGTCCACACTCGACAATTGTTGGGTGTTAACAGCGCTAGAGAGTATGAAATGTGCTTCATCTGTCCAAAGCACAGTGTGAAGCCAGTCGTACTGTTCTTCCATCTTATTGAAGACCAAATTCGCAAAATGTCGGCGAGAGTCGAAGTCACGAGGTTTCAGTTCTTGGTTATGTTGCAACCTGTAGGGATACCGTTGCAAAGTTACTGGCAGCGCTCTCCAGACACTTCCGTACGACACTCCTGTCTGCCTCGAAACTTCTCGAGCGCTGCACTCCCCATGTGCCGCAACCGCCGACATGGCTTGCACCGTCTGCTCCACTGTCGTGGCAGCTGCAGTTGAGGGACGTCCACTTCTTTGACGTGACGCCAAAGAACCTGTAGCTTCAAATTTTTTACAATTTTGTTCAATGCAGAAGACGTTATTGGTCCTTTGCTATCTCGTATATCCTTCATGTAGCGATATGCTCGCAATGGCACTTTCCGAATTCTTATAAAGCAGTTTAACTAAAAGGGCTTTCTCAACTACGGACAGCATTACGATGCATACCAGCTTCGACTACCATTACCTGCTGCAGTTGCTTCTTTTTGTATCGTTTCTTGCTTTGCATAATCCTACATCAGAAATCCGACAGCACCATCTGTTGGTCCCCAACTGAACTATTTTTTTTTTCATTGCCACACAAAACCCGGTTTTTTTTTTTATCAGTTTGGTGCAAACCACATCTTTGTATCGTGATTCGTTTTCGTATTATTCATTTTTAAAGTTCGTCCTGACTTTTGGATCACCTGGTATATATATATATATATATATATATATATATATATATATATATATATATATATATATATATAGTAATTTTATAGTATATATATAGTAGATAGATATAGTAATTTTAAGAAATATTATTTTAAGAATATTAACTAACTTTTAGTTTCTTCTAACATATAGTTAAAATTTTTAAAAAATATTGAATATGATGATATTCAACCGATATGAATTAACAGGAATATGTTTGATTTCTGAGTTAGAAAATTTCTTAGCCATTGTTAAAACTATCAATAAAACATTTTTGTTAACACTATAAATAAAAACTCAATATAAAAACATTGTTTCTAGGAATTATCTGAAAAATTTCTTTCACTTTGCAGTTATTTGACTGAGAAGCTATGAGTAACCGTTAAAAAGTTAAATTACACAAACTCATAATAAAGCATTGTTTCAGTATAATCGGTTCACTATTCAATTCTTATAGTCCATTGCTGCCGTTAAACATGTAATAGATTAAATGTAATTCTTTTTTTTCCTGAAAACACGTATATTTATACACTTTATTTTAAACATAACTTAAGCTTAAATCCCCTTAAACACATTTTAATTTCAAATCTACTACATGTTTCTAAACCACTTTAACTTATTGAATTTAATTACTCCTGGCACTATTTATTTATTCCAATTTCAAATTTACCTTTGGCAACTCTCCTGTTATTCTAATATATAAATTCCATCTGATTTACTGATTTTGGTATTATGTAATTTTTCTACTGTATGTATATTTCATCTATTGTGAGTATGATTACTTTTCTGCATATACATTTATTCTAATTTTTGAACTATATAATTGTATCTGATTTTTTTTTCTTTTAATCAGAACACTCTTCGGGTGAATTGCTCGAAGATGTTTACACATTTGTCCTTCGTGTATGTCAGAAAATAGTGTTATTTTGTGTTTATTTATTATAAGTGTTTATTTTGAATAGCTCGCTATCTCCCTCCTGATGAAGACGTGGTCCCTATATTTTCATCTTATTACATGCATCGTATATTATAGCATTTTTCCAATTTTATATACTCCTGGTTTCAATATTTTTCATATTTTATCTTATTTATATTGGCAAATCTTTATTTAGTTGCTTTTGCTCTGGCTAGATTGCCTGTAATGTATTCTAGTTTATATTTTATTATATTGTATTTTCAGTATTATATTTATTACTTAAAATATATTTTTTGCTATATATATATATATATATATTAAAATAATTCAGTCTTTTATTATAATTTTGCGATAGTCAAGACAAGATTGGACTTTCAATTGCTATTAATTATGTAATATTGAGTAACAAATTCGCTACATTTGTTTATTTATATACCAGTATTTTAAAAAGTTCATATTTATTACATTTCTTTTCCTTCTTGATTTAATTTTATTTTAATATCTTATTAATATATATAAGGAAATTAGGCCTTTTTTCCCAAAACGAAACTATCACAGAATTACGACCAATTAAAATCTACAACTTTTACTTCTGTTATAAGTAAAGTTAATGTGTGTTCATGCCCATATACTCAATTCCGAAAGATTGGATTATACCAACATCAGTTTCTTAAATACAGTTTATAAAGCAACAAATGTGAACATTTATTGTAGATATAGAAAAATTAAATTAAAAATGCTTGGCTTTTAAACCAATACCGGATAAGGAATTTAATTTCTTCAGTATCAATGGTGTCAAAATTCCTATGTGTCGTATATTTAAACGTCCTATATTGTTATCTAAATGAGCAAAAAAAGAAAAAACTATTGGAAAAGAATTTGCGGAATCATAGCATGAAATTATAATAATTAAACTTCTTTTGATTTTATCTTAACGATCTAAAATACTGATTGCGGGATTCGTGTCTTGGACGGGAAAGATAAAATATTTTTTACACTTTCAAAACCTGAATTCTTTTGGAATAGAATAAAGGTCTTATTCAACTCTCTAATTAATGACAAATAAATATAGAAATTAAAATGATTTTAAATTTGTTATCATATATTTTTAATAGGTATATCATATTAATCAATTGTTGTTTCTCTTTTCTTCTCACATTAAAAGACGTTTTCTCTTTCTAATAGACTTTTTTCTCATAAATTAACATTTTCTTTTTAATCCATATTTTTATTGGCTTTATATTTAGTAGATTTTTATTGTTAAATATTTTAAGAATATAACAGTCAAATATTTTGAATATATATTTAAAATATTTCACCTTTTCGTAAAAGGAATTTTTTTTAATTTGTTAAAAACTTATTGTTTTCATTTATTTATTTCAACTGTCCAAATAATTAGCTATAACCCCATTAGGTCCCATCTCTTTGCACAAAAAACCGGTCTTCGATTATGGAGCCGAAATTTTAATCACTGCCTCAGATCTGTTTTATCGAAACTCAATGTTGCTCAAAACGTGCTCTTAGGCTTATCACTGGGGGAGCCTTCTTAACTCCAATACCAGCTTTGGAACTTCAGATTGACCTTGACTGTTTGCACGATAGGAGAGTTTTTGCTAATTTGATTCTTGGTGAAAGGTTACTACGTAGGGAGGATTTTTGGACTAACTATCGACCAAGCACTCTGAGACTAAAAGCACAACGAACATTTTTTCAGAATTCCAGAGAATTTCCAGCTCACTTGGCACTCCAAGTTATTGAGCCTTTACAGCCAAGACCCCCTGTCTTCGACCTTGTCCTTCCTGTCCAGAAGGGAGTCTCCCCTCAGGCAGAAGTCAGGGTTGCTGCTCTTGCTACAATTAATGAGAGATACCCACTCGACAATTGGATGCACATTTATACTGACGGATCAGCTGAGAGAAGTACTGGGAGAGATGGGGGCTGATGTCTTCTCCAAATTTTTCCAACTCAAAGAGCCTTTGGGAAAAAACTCTGACAATTTTGATGGAGAAATGTATGCAATTTTCATGGCTGTCCAAAAAATGTTTGAATTCTCGGAAATGAAATTTGTCTTTCTTGTTGACTGTCAGGCTGCCATTCATACAGTGGCAAATTGTACTCTCCTACCTACATCTATAGAATTTAACTGTAAAACCATCATTAACACTTGAATATCTTCGGGATAGGAAATTACTTTACAATGGATCCCTAGACATTGCGGTTTGCTTGGTAATGAAAAAGCAGACAATCTCGCGAAAAAGCTTCTTTTTTAAACCCTCCAGATACTCCTACTGGCCTTAGAAATGTCTAACTCCTTCTGAAACGGTTATACATCACCAGCGAAAAATTTATTGCAAAGAAAATGCAGTTGATGCTTCTTGGAGGACCTTGTTCAGCTCATGTTTCCCCAGAGATCTACCTGGATCTATAGGGGTCTCCTGCTTCAGGTTACTTACTGGGCATGATTTTCTCCAGAAAGAACTACATCACACAGTGCTTGTGGATTCACCCGACTGCATTTTATGTAAGGAAAATGTTGACATGGATGGCGAGCATCTTTGGAAATGTTCTACCCTCCAGGAAGCCCGCACTTCTTCACATTTCAAAACGCTCTCCACTCCTGGAGATACTTCTTTTCTTTATTGGAGTGCAAGACTTATTATGCTCGAAAGAGCCAACATAAAGACGTAAATACCGTCATGTTTATTTCTTAAATTGATTGATGTAAAAAAAATATATGTATTTCTGTTCCTCCATTTTGTATTAAACTTCATTTCTCAATATTTTACCTTTAAACATTATAACGTTTAGATTTTGGTAAAACTGTTTTACATTTTTTGATAGTTATTGAAATTTTATACAACTATATCCAACATAAAATGATTATTTTTACTTAAATATTATTAATACAGTTTTAATTGAAAAGCTACTTTATTCAACCATAAATTGATTAAGTTTCAGAAAACTGAAACAAGATATGTGGGTTAATGCAATTTTTATTTTAGAAAAAACAGGTTTATCTACTACATAAAAATATAAACAAATAAATGTCTTTTAAAATAAAAATTACTATCTATTATACATAAAAAGTTTGGTGAAAATGTACTCTGGTTAACCTGCTTTGCGCATTTTCAAAAAGTCGCCAACTGGCGCGTTTTTTGCGTATTGTGTCGCGGAGTTGAATGCTGCGAGAGACACTTCGCAAAAACGAGGTTTCTATGGCGACGAAACTGAAATCCGTGTTCTTAACGAATTTCACCGTTGGTATGGCAACGAAAACAAAAACGATGGTTTTTTTACGAATTGTATAACAAAAAATACACATATAATTGTATAACAAAATATAACAAAAAAGAATTGCCACAAGGAGTGCATTTAGGATGAAATAGTCATTGATACCACGCTTTGCGCGTCTATCGCCCATTTGGCGAGAAAGGAGTTCCCAAACCACAGATTAACCGAAATTTTTTACTATGTTAGTCTCATTAACATTTAATTATAGAAAAATAAAGGAAATTTAATTTAAGTTGATTTTCTTTTTTTGATTAATTGTGTTGTATGTGTGTAAGCAAACTTATAATAAAACCTCTTTTTAAGTGATTAAACCTCCCACTTTATAATTCTTTGCAAAATATTTACCAGTTCATTATAAGTATTCTTTTATATAACAATTTTTCAACTTAATAAAAAATTAAGTTGAAAAATTAAAATTATATTATCACTTTATATTTTAATTTACATTAAAAGTCTTTGATTATTACTATGGAGTAATTTGGAAAATTTACTTAAAACAGATATAAATTCTGAAAACAAATGTAAGTAACAAAATGTCACGATATTGAATGAAATATGTTTAAGAAAATTTAGAAATTTACAATTTTTTACAAAAAAAAAAATATATTTGTAGATAAATAACTTATATTTTCTCTTTGCCTCATACTAGAAATTAAAGCATTACAGGAAAAACAAAAACTTGCAATTAATGAAATGTTGCATAAATAATAAGAATTATTTTATAGATCTTTTTATTAATATTTAAGTGGATGCTTTTTTATAAATGATAATAATTTAAATTAACATTAATTATATTAGTTAATTTTATGGAGTAATATCAAATATTATTGATCTACTTATTTAGTTTTAATTAAATATTAATTTACTTGTTGTTAATTTAGTTTTTCTTCAATTTATTTATAATATTTTAAAAACTTAGTCGTCATATTTTAATCCG
Organism: Latrodectus elegans; assembly: GCA_030067965.1. Lineage (NCBI taxonomy): Eukaryota > Metazoa > Arthropoda > Arachnida > Araneae > Theridiidae > Latrodectus > Latrodectus elegans. The sequence goes on along the minus strand of CM057821.1, from coordinate 15,947,309 downwards.
ATAGATGGCAGTACAAATAAATTGTTACAAGTACAAAATGTAATCCGTAAAATACTTGTCACTTTAAAAGTAACTGTACTCAGTACAAATAGGACACAAAAGATAACAGTTATTTTGATAAGCATAAAAAAAGTACCATCGTGAAAGATATTCAACATTTGTTTTACGAAACATTTGGAAAATCTGTAACAGGTAATTATATTGATTATTAAAAATTGAATTTTTATGCAAATGAAATAAATTAAAATCACGCTTATTTTCTTATACTTAATATGCCTTTATATAGATTTAGATATAATGTTAAGCAAAATTTATTCCAAAATTGAAAATATATTTTATAATGTAATTCAAATAATTTATTTTTATATTTAAATTAAATAGAACTTGATTATTTTTATATAATCAAGGAACGTTTATATTTTTGTTATACAAATTTATATTGTTGATGTTGTTAGGTGTTATAATTTTTTATAATAAGTTTTAATTCTATTTTATTAAAGACACATTATTGTGAAATATTCTATTAAAACATTATATTACTAAATATTATATTTTACATAGATAATAAAATATGAATGTCAATATTTCCAGGAAATTTTTAATTTGATTCTTAGAAATCTGTATGAAGCCTGTTTAATTGCTTATAATTGATAAATCATTCTCTTCTGTAAAACATGAATGTTTTCATTTTAATTTATGGAATACACTGAAATGAATTAATAAAGATAAATTGTATATTTATTTAATTATTTGTGTATGCAAAACATATTTTAAATAATTAAATTTTTGAATATTGTGGAATGCATTACAATTTTCAGTTATTCCAAGAAATAAATTATACTACTACTTGTGGAATTATGCTGAAGTATTATTTAAAATATATTACATTTAAAGTAATGCTATAATTCAATGAGTTTGACCAAATTTGATATATGAATTTTTTATGAAATATAAGCTAGTTTAGTTAGGTAATTATAAGTTATTTATTAAGTTAAAAATTATGAAATAATTATCAAAGAAGAGAAAGTTACATACAATTACGTATTTTAAAATTTTATACTAGTAAATTAAGAAATATATACATAAATAAAAGCAGTAATAATTTCACAAAACTCATATTCTGCTTCAAAACAATTTATTTAATCTTTCAATACAAATGTAATTACAGAAAAATGTCAAATAGAAAAATAACGTCACAAATTCAATAGAAAACTAACGTCACATGGCATGCCGTAATTACTCCGTCTCCGTGAATTCACGAGAAATTCTCCCAGAACCGAAGTCTCGGAATTTCACCGGCGAATTCTGCTGTAGTTTGCGCCGGGCCTAAGGAGAGTACCGGACGAGTCAAGTTGCCAGTAAGAAGAACCCAAATGAGGAGCTGTAGATGAAAAACTCATCTGCTGAGTGTGAAGAGAACAACTGCGCATGAGAACCTGAATATATATTAGTTTTCACCGAAGCTGTGGCAGGACTAAATCCTAAAAATCGAACACGAGGCGGTACAGTTCAGCTAAAGGCCTGGTGAAAAGGGGATCTTGAGAAGTAAGTCACCAAAAGGTTTCTGGTTGTCCGCCTGCCATCGTTCCGCGTGGGCTACCCACGCGTCTCCAGATATCTTAGCAAGTAACGCGGAAATTTCATTTGTGTAATGTACTTAAGCATTCTTAGCAACCTTTAATTCCATTTTAGGTACACAATTTTCTGTTTTAATAATAAGAGTGTCAAAAATGTTATTAATCATAATGAGGTCGATCCTGCATTAAACTTGGTTATGTTATTTAAGTTATTCTAAATTAATCTCTGCAATAAACTTTATTAATTAATATGAATCTAGGATTATCTTAAATGATTGTTACTAATATTATTTAACTAACGAACTCTAACATAAGCAAAAATTATAAAATATAATAAGACACTTAGTCGTCTTTCTCATTATCGGAATTTAGTGAGTTCGAATCCCGGCTTAAAAGAAAATCCATCGTGTTCCCTAAATGTCACGTTAAATATGTCGTGATCGCAATGTCCTTCCATTGAATAGAAACCTCTAACTGTTTTTCACACGTTTTAAGCGTCAATCTTCTGTCTTTATTAAACCAATTAAAAGACATTAAATCTTAGGAATATTTAATAAACATAAAATTTCATTTTAGTATAGTTTTTTTAATTAGAATAACAGACAAAGAAAATATAACGAAATTGTTTCTTATAAAAATAAAGTTCCCACAATAACAAGTTTCAAATGTCATAATAAAGATGTGCCCTCCATAACATTGTTGAATCCATTATTATGTCACTTTGATAAAAATTTTGCACCAACATCACATTAAGCAATTATATGAATTTATTTTGTTTTATTTATTCCGGTATTATATATAAAAGAGAAGTGATGTGTTTGGTAGACGCAACTTGCCTGTGTTAAGTGAGGCTTAGCACGAGGAAAATTAGTCATTTTTTAATAACATTAATCAAGGAATGAATCAAACAAATGAAAAGAAAAACTACTTGTAATTTTAATGTGGAAAAACTATACTGCATATATTTTTTAATATTAGTCTTTCTTTTACCTTCATTTTAATTATTAAGAATGTAGCTAATTTTTCCATTCCTTATGTTCATCAAGACAACAATAATTTCAGCTAAAAACTCTAATGTATAAAGGAGAAAATTGTAACAATTAATAATATTAACATGCTTCTTGATTCAATTAATTGTACGAAATTGTAAAAAAAGTTAATGTTTTTTTTATAAGATAATTGTCTCTTTTAAGAGACATATATATATCTGCATAGAGATTGCTTAAAATGCTCAGTTTGTTTACTGAAAGAAAATAAAAAAATTACAAATAATTAATAATTCTGCCATGCATTATTTGCTTATCTGTATATGTAAGTTCCATTCTACAGGTTTAATTAATTTTGTATGTGGAAAACTTTGAATTAATTTTGAATGCTAGATATGATAAACTAATGCACTTCCCGCTAGAATGAACGTAAAATATTATTTATGCTTAAATATCAACAAGTAATGTGAAATAGAAAATTTAGATAGTAACTGTTGACGCCAACAGATGGCACCACTACACAACAAAAGATCCTATAATGCAGTGTTTCCCAAAGTAGGCGATAACGCCCCCCCCAACCCTTGTGGGCGTTTGAGACTTAAAGGGGGGCGTTAAGGATCCCAGAAAAAATGGGGGTCGTTGACGTGGGTTAGAGGGGCGATGTTAGATTTGTAGTTTGATTCACTTTATATTTTAAATTTCACTAAAATTAAAACCTACCTACTACACAATAACGAATACTTAGTTTATATTTCTACCCTGTATGATAGTATAAAAACTTAAAATACTTAACATAGATTTTGTAGGATAGCCCGCACGCCGTATGCGCATATGTTGTAAAATGACGAAAAGCATACAGTTGTGTAAATGCATGAATAGCCAAATGTGGCAAACATTCTGGGGAAAAAGACTAACTGCGGGAGCTGGTGCACTTATGATGTTGTGCTCCGTAGACTACTGTCCGTTTTCGTTTGGAGAAACCTTTAGCACTTTGCGTATGCGTCAGGTCTGCTTCGAGTTAGTCAAAATAGGGTTGAGACACAAGAGAAATGTTTACTTAACATGCGTACTTCTAAAAAACCGGTCTGAGGAAAAAGTCCATCTCAGCGTATCGCCCCTTTTCAGAATAGAATCCTCGACAGGTAGTGGTTTTACGATATGGAAATGGACTGTACGTGGTAGCAATCGGTTGGTTTATTGATACTTGTGTTAACCTGCCCAGTATGATTGAGCGTCAAAAGAGATAAACGAGTTTGTGCGTGTTTATCTTATTCCTGTCGTTGCTTGCTGTATTTAAATCCTATTTAAAAGCTCGTAATTTTTCTAATGTTTTCATTAGTGGTTTCGTGCGCTATCTTTATACGAGTATTTATGTTCAACACTTTATTTACATATTTTTGAAAAAAAAAGGCCATGTCTCAAGCTAAAAAGAAGGAACGGCAATACAATGCAGAATATATTAAATATGGATTCATAGAAAATTCAACAAACCCATGTTTGCCTTTGTGCCTTCTTTGTTCAAAAACATTTTCAAACGAAGCCTTCAAGATTTCAAGATCATTTAAATTAAATGCATCCAGATAAAAAGAACAAAAATGTAGTCTATATTCAATATCTGGAAAAAAAGCACAATGCTCAGCCAAGTGTATCTTAACTTTTTTCGATGGCTTCTAAGCAAGACAATGATGGACTCTTCGAGCTTCATACAATATCTCTCTGTCAATTATTCAAAGAGGTAAGCCACACATCATCGGAGAAACGTTAATTTTGCTAGCGATAAAAGAAGTTATAACTACTGTTCTCCATAAACTGGTAGCAGATATAATTCGAAAAATTCCTTTGAGCCATTATTCTGTACAAAAACGAATTGATGAAATTGCTGAAAACATTGAAGAGTCATTGTGCAATCATCTGAAGACTAGTCAATTTTCAATTCAGTTGGATGAGTCCACTTTACCAACTAATGAAGCATTGTTGTTGTCTTACGTGAGGTTCATTAAAGATGAAAAAATATGTCAAGAACTTTCATTTGCTAGAAATTTAAAGACAGACACAAAAGGAGAAACCATATTTAGAACACTATAAAAGTTTTGTGATGAAAAAGGAATTACCTTGAAGAATAATATATCAATTACTACGCACGGTGCTCCAGCTATGACAGGATGTCAAAAAGGCTTCATATCGTACTTAAAAAATAAAATTCTTGATGTGATTGCTGTACATTGCGTTATACATTGACAACATTTAGTTGCTAGAAATTTAAGTGAACGACTGTTTCAATCATTGCAAGATATCATCAGAGCAGTCAATAAAATCCGAAACAACTCTAAATGAGAGATTATTAATCAGCTTTGTGTTGCTAATGATGAAGGTTTCAACAGATTGATCTTTCACACAGAAATGCATTGGATATCAGAAGGAAATTGTCTTACTTGTTTTTACAATCTGTTTGACTCAGTCAGAGTTCTTGGAAAACAAAGACACAACATTGCACGAAAACCTCATCACATCAAAGAATGATATCATATACCTGACAGACCTTTATACATTGTTTAATGATATGTATCTCCAACTTCAGGACGATGACTTGAACTTAATAAAAACAAAAAATATTATGCTTTAGTAGCCAAGCTTTTCTTACACAAGAAGAATATCGGCAGACGTGAGTTCCATAATTTTCCCAATTTATCAGTATCCTGCAACAACGACGACTTGCTCGACTACTGCCAACATTTGGAAAATCTTCACACTGATTTCATTGGAAGATTCCAGGACATTTTGAAATTGAAAATACCAGACTGGGTGTTAGATCCTTTTACAAATGTCAACAAAGCAATATCACCACAGCTGGAAGAAAAACTTATAGAACTGACAACAAATGAGGAAATAAAAGTCAAATTTAAAAAAAACTACCAACAATTTTGGCTACAAAAGTCAATTCTGCAGTTGTGCCCTGGATTTTGGTCGATCGTTCAACAATTTTTGATGTCATTCCCATCATCATATTTGTGTGAACGTGGATTTAGCGCTGTAACAACGCTGCTAGAGAAAGTATTTCCAAGTTACCAAACGCGGCGACTTATGACTGTTTTTGAGTAAAATCAAACCTGACATCAACAAACTTGTTAAAAATCATCGAATTCATCCATCCCATTAGATTAGTTTAAAAACTAAAATTGATTATCTAACTACACTGGCCATTAAAATTGCTACACCAAGAAGGCGACACGCTAAAGACGTGGAATTTATACGAAAGGAAGAAGGTGCTGTGATATGCAAATGATTAGTTTTCCAGCGCATTCGGACAAAGCAGGTGCCAGTAGCGACACCTACATTGTGTTTAAATGAGGAAATTGTTCAGCGGGTTCCTCATACACAAATTGCATTTGAACGTTGTTGCTTGGTGAAAAGTTGTTGTTATGCCTCGTGTAAGAAGGAGAAATGCGTACCAGCACGTTTCTGACTTTGATAAAGGTTGAATTGTAGCGTACTGGGATTGCGGTTTATCTTATCGCAGTATTGCTGCTCGTATCGGTCGAAATCCAATGACTGTTCACAGAATATGGAATCGATGGGTTCACGACGGTAATGCGGAATGCCATGCGGGATCTTAACAGCCACCTATCACTAGCAGCCGAGAAGACAGGCATATTATCCGCATGGCCGTAATGGATCATGCAACCACGTCACGAGCCGTGAGTCAAGAAACAGGGTCGTTTGGAAGACAACAAGTGTCTGCACGAACAATTCGACGACGCTTGCAGCAGCCTGGACTCTCAGCCCGGAGACCATGGCTGCGGTTTCCCTTGACGTTGCGTCATAGACAAGAGCGCCTTCAATGGTGTGATCAACGACGAACCTGGACACACGAATGGCGAGACGTCATCTTTTCAGATGAATTCAGGTTCTGTGTACAGCATCATGATGGTCGCATTCGTGTTTAGCGGAATCGTAGTGAACGCACACTGGCAGCGTGCATTCGTCATCGTCATACTGGCCCATCACCTGGCGTGATGGTATGGGTTGCCATTGGATACACGTCTCGGTCACCACTTGTTCGCATTGACGGTGCTTTGAACAGTGCACGTTACATTTCTGGTGTGTTACGACCCGTAGCTCTACCCTTTATTCGAGCCCTGCGAAACCCTACGTTTCAGCAGGATAATACTCGACCGCATGTTGCCGGTATAGTACGGACCTTCCTTGATATGGAACATGTTTGGCTGTTGCCCTGGCCAGCATGTTCTCCAGATCTTTCAACAATAGAAAACATCTGGTGAATGGTTGCCGAGCGACTGGCTCGTCACCAAACGCCAGTCACTACGGTTGATGAACTGTGTGTGTGTTGAAGCTGCATGGGCATCTGTACCTCTACATGCAATCCAATCTCTGTTTGACTCAATGCCCAGGCGTATAACTGCTGTTATTACTGCCAGAGGTGGTTGTTCTGGTTACTGATTTCTCAGGATCTATCCAGCCAAATTTTTTGAAAATTTTATCACTTGTTATTTTTAGTATAATATATTTGTCCAATAAATATCATTTTGTTATCTGCATTTCTTCCTGGTGTAGCAATTTTAATGGCCAGTACTGTATATTATTTCTTTTAATTTGATTATATTATTGATATTATAAAGTTGCATTTTAATTGCTTTTACTGTGGTAAAAATTTCTAGTTTAGAATGCAAGTTTAAACACCAGAACCGACTAATATAGCATACTATAACTAAATTAATTAAAGTAATGAAATTGTGGTTTTTAAGTTTTACTAGTGTATAAAAAACGGAGGGGGGCGATGAAAAATAATTGATTTTCAAAGGGGGCGATAGAAGAAATAAGTTTGAGAAACCCTTCTTTAAAGGGAAAGTGAAAACAAAATGCCATGGTGATGTCAAAGCGCGGAACTTGTTTTGTAAAGTGCATCTTTCACGCATGTAACAGACTTCTGTTATTTTGTGCATGTATTTTTAAGGATTTAAACAATCTAAACTCAATGTGATGTAAAACTCACATGTAGTGCTGTTAAGTGAACGCGCCTTACAGATTATAACTATTCTGTTTTGATATCATGCGGACATTTTATTTCACTCTCCTTTTCATGGTAATCCTTTTGTTACATATAATAAGTTGAATCAGGCTCTTTACTGTTGTTCAATTTTTTTTGTTTGCTTATTAAAGTGTTAATTAAAATACAAATAATTTTTTTGTAAGTTATAGGAAAAGCTTATAAATGACAGCTCAATGAATGGACAGGATAAATTTTACATTACATCTTAATATTTTGGATAAGTACAATTTCTTTTTCGAAATATTTTATTTCAGTTTAAAATAAAATATTTAAGAATATTACAAAATTTATAAATATTTGGAGAAAATCGATAGCTGATTGATTGAAAAATTGAATGCTGAATATAATATTATGTTGGTGATAAGTATAATAAATAGCTTAAATGATTTACGAGAACTGAATTGGTTGATGAAGAATCACTGTTTTTGAAACTAAGTAAAGTTCCGAATCAAAACTTTGATTCGGTTAAATATTTAAAGATGTTTTAACATATAACATGCTTGTTTTCATGAAAAAGTAAAAATGTACTGAAAAATTTTGAGTTCTGATTTTTGAAATGAATGTATTTATAAATGAGCATATAGAAATGTCAAATATTAATTGATGAAACATATTTAATCTAAAATATGTGGAGTGTGCCAATGGTTCATGAAAAAAAAACTTAATTCTACAAATGTTGGACAAATAATAACTCTCTTTTTAAAAAAAATAAAACAATTTAGTTATAGTGCCTACTCGCGCTGGTAACAATATTATATCAAAACATAATTATTGGGTGATCGACTATTCGCATCTGTAATACAAAAGTACGCCTCTATTTAGCACTTACTCGTCGTCGACTCTTCTTAAGCTCTCTTCTGTAGAAGCATGCCACTGTCAACTGGCGACATCTATTTATAATTTTGGATCCTACAAATATATCATTCAAAAATTATTGTCAAAAACTTGCGCAGCCAAATTTTAGGATTGATGATAAAGTGTTTTTAAGCGCGCCTCGAAAGCGATTTTATTTCATGAAAATTTTGTTTTGAATATGATCTAATTAACTTTAACTGATTTCTATTATTGAGAATGTAAAATGGTGTTAAACGCATAAAACATCAATACTACTTTTTGTTACTACAGTTTTGATTTTATTTTACAAGCTGTTTTATTAATAAATATACTTTCGATTTGTAATTTTTATATATAAGAGAACAAACTTATTATAATCGAAAAAAGTTTTAATTTAAAATAAAATTTTTGGCTGATAATTTATATAAATTATTTTGATTAGTAATTTTCATAATGCTTATATTATTCTTTAACAGTTTAGAAAAATACACTAGACTTCCTTGAATAATTATAAATTTTCTTATGTGATGCATTAAAAGCTATGCTAATTTGAAATATATCTAAGCTAATGAAACATTTAGTATCTTGTATTAAATATTGTATTAAGTTAAATATAAATAATATAAAAATGTCACGTATCTTTATACCAACACTGAAATTTAAATATTAGTAATCTATCACATAATACATGCTACTCTATATTTAAAATGCTTTGTTATAAGAAAAGTATTTCATTTTGCTGTTAATTGTAATTTAATTATAAAGATTTTAAGCAGTGACGATACTTAATGTTGATAAAATAATGAATGTTGAATTTATTTCTCACTTTGTAAGGAGTGTTAGACGCAATTTTAAATAAAAAAAATAATGTTTCGTCGTTAATTAAAACAGATACTGATGTGACTGTATTGAATTTTGTTTTGATCTGACATTTTTAATTAATTTAGCTTATTTTACTTTTTGAGACACAATAATCTTAAAGTACTATTAATTCAAGTTATAAAAAAGGATGTTTTATGTTTTCATTGTTAATTTTATTAAAGAAATTGTTTGATTTCTAATTTTAAGTTGAAAATATATAAGTATTGCTATCTGGAGTTTAATTAATATATGAATATAAATATAAACAGTATGAGAGGTAAAAATAATTTGATGACTCATTTTAAAGTGAAATTTTAAATTTGCGAACTAATATGTGAAAATGGCCTTTATTGCAAAAGAGAAGAAGGAAGACATTCAAATTCTAGCTTGAGAATTATTTTAGGATTTAACTATTGTAGATTTAAAAAACATGATATTGAAAGTAAGAATTTTGACATCGAATTCGTGACAGAATTATTAAACACCTTTATAGCAGAAAAAAAACTGCTAGAGGAAAAACTGTCGGAAGAAAAATAATTTGGATATGGAAAAATTAAAGAAAATTAAATTTTGTCGCCAATTTGAGCTTGAAGCTCAGAATTCAACTTTCAAACTGCAAACCTGATCAACAGTTAATACTGCTACAGAAATGAATATCCCTAAAACAGATAGTCAAATGATGGTATCCGGTTTTAATCCGATTTGAGGTAACATAATTCTGTATCTAAGTTTATTGTAACTATAGTTAGCTTCTGTAAAATTGCCAAATTCCTTATGTGTTTCTTATATAATAAGTATATAATCATCCTGATGAAATATAAAAATTTATTCTCAAGAAACTTGTGGATAACGCTCAAGATATCGAATATATTAAGAAAAATTTTTTTTGAAAATGTTTATATTAAATGCAGAGATATTTAAAACGTTGTTTGTACGTCAGAGAAAATCTCTAGAATGTACATAGAAAGACTACATTTGAACTTAAAAACTATTTTAAAAGATGGCTTATTGAGGTAAAATATAGATTTGAAAAAATTATACAATATTACTATTGCTGATAAAATAATTCACTTTAGTTTTAGGAACTTTTTCTTGGTGAATGGGGATAACTGTTTATCTTTTTGAACATGCAAAGAAATTGGATTTTTATAATATAAAATGCATAGAACTTAACGATTTAATAAGGTATTCTAAATAATAAAAAGAAGAAATCGGAACACAAAATGTACAAAAATACGCCAGAAAAGAGAATATAAGGAGCCGCTATCAATTGAAAGATCTTTTCATCCTGAAAGGAAATTTGATGTCTCATCTTCTGTAAAGTGTGATAAATTTTATGACTCGGGCTATATAAAATCAAAATGTCTGACTAGCATTCCTCCATAAAAAACCGATAGCTCTTATTTTGCAAATTTTTCTTTGTATTCTGTTAAAATTACATTAGCTCTGAGCCTAGTTCTAAAAATCTAAATGAAGAATTTGAATGATGTAGGGTATACAGACAACAGAGCCAGCCGATTTATTGCTAGTGATTCCCTTTATCACTAACTAAAAGAAAGAAGACCTTGAAGGTGATGGATGGAAATCCAATATCTGTATCCTTACTACCAATGCCAATATTACGATTAAAATTAGTTCTATTCCAACCAATCTTATTGTTTTACCCTAAGAAAAAGAGAATAGAACCTTACTAGAAGCTGACTTCCTTCGAAAAGCAGGTATTGTAATTGATCTGAAAACTATCAATCATTTTATGAATATAAACAAACTCAGAGATTCTTTTTTGGTGAAGATCTTTTTCATAAATTTGCAAGTATGTCTCTGTTGCAAAGGTGGAAATGTCTTATTTGCTTCGAGAAGATAAAAGTGCTATATTTACTGCAGAACCGGAAGGTAAAATAAATAAGTTGTTGACAAATAACGAAGATGCTTTTAAACCATGCATTGAAGCTATACCTTTCGTCAAACATAGAACTGAGACAGGAAATAATCCTCAAATAGCTACATCTCCTTATCATGTGATTCTGCAATGTAAAGACATTCTAAAATCTGAGATAGAAAGAACTGCCATGATTTGCAAACTATTGTAAATAATGATACCTTCGTGCCCATAATCACACTTTACTTAAAGAAACTTGCAAAACTTTCTGAAGAAATTAAACTTACTGTTGAATTAAAATAAAACCAAACTAACTATACAAAGACGAGAAGTTCAGTATACTCCGGGTAATCATTTTTGGTTACTTCTCATCAAGTTAGCAATACAAAGGGAACTCTGCTAAATTATCGCCAAGACATGTTGATCTTTACATTATACTACAAGGCTTTCTTGAGTTACATATGAAGTCATCTTTTAAGCTCTACAACTTCAATGCGTACTTACCATTCTTCGACCTTGCCTAATTAAAAAACAAGGATCAGGTTTCCCCTTTAAAAAAAGAAGTGGACATAAAATCTTTATATATATATATATATATATATATATATATATATATTACGGGATGTTGGTGCAACCACAGAGACGTTCAGAAATATCCTAATTTGGAGAGTAACTGTCTGTTGGTGTCAACAGATGGCACCACTACACTGGTGTATTTTTATGGTGGAAAACAATCTTATTCATAATACTTAAAATGAAATAGAACTCTCTCTTTTGCGCGAGGTGGACGTACATTGCATGACACCCTGTTCAGATGTCATCCTGACATCAAATTTCTATCTCCTTTTAATCAGAATCGTATGTGTGTTGTTTTTAATTATAATTAGTTAAGTCATACATATTTTTATGCTTATTTTTTTAAAATGTTAAATCAAACACAGGGTTGTTATTTTCTTGTCTTCTGGTTGAAAGGCTTTTAGAGGAAAATTCTAGCGTTTTAACAATAATAATTTTCATTTTAGAAAGTTCTTGAATTTAATTCTTTGTTCTTCAAACGTACGTGTTCGATCGTATTCACCTCAGTGCATTACTTCACATGATGACAGGCAAACTGTGTGCATGGCAGTGACGAATCGCTCAGCCACATCACGAACCATAGCACAGCACATTCAGTTTGTAAGCATTATCCAGTGTCAGCGCGTACCATTCGACGCCATTTATAGCAGAGTGATCTGTCCGCAAGACGTTCATTGCTTGGTCTATCCTTTACACAGAACCAAAGACATCTGCCCCCAATGGTGCGATGAAAGAAGGATGTGGACGGCAGAATGGAATGATATTGTCTTTACTGATGAGTCACGCTTTTGTCTAAAACACCACAATAGTCGCATATTAGTCTGGAGACACCATTTAGAGAGGATATGGAAAAGCTACGTTATGCACCGCCACACTGGTCCTGCAGCGTTTTTATGGTATTGGGTGGTATTGGATATTTCTTTCGCACTCCTCTAGTACGCATTGCCGGTACTTTATACACCCATCGCTACATCTTCAAGGTGTTGGAGCCAGTTGTCCTTCCTTACTTTCAGGGGTTGCTCACAGCCATATTTCAACAGGATAATGCGCGATCACACGTGACACGCATTGTCCAACGGTTCTTCGCCCATCGCCAGATTGAATTGCTTCTCTGGTCGGCTCGCTGTCCGGGTCTTTCACCAATAGAAAACATGTGGTCCATGGTTGCTCAACGATTGACCCAAATTACATCCACAGTTGCCACACCAGATCAACTTTGGCATCGTTAGGAATCTGTTTGATCTGTTGTACAACGAGAACACACCTAAAGTCTCTTTGAATCAATACCGAGGCTTGTGGCAGCGGTGAACTCCAACAATGGCGGCTACTCTGGCTACTGTTTTGGCTGGAACCACACTTCACAGAGGTCTATAAATTTAATCATTTGATACTTGGTCAACATGTTATCTACAAAATAAATTTTGTTGTGATGTTTGTCTTTCTTGATGTTGCAATTTGGGTGGCCAGCAATATTTTGGAATGTCTTTGGGAGACACTTTGCGGAACGATTACATCTACCGGGGGTACCACTCAACATCTGAAATAGATGCTGATTAAGGAATGGGCACTCTTACTTTAAGAAATTTCGCACGTTTTGATGTTGAGTATGGAGGGACGGTAGGGAATCAACCATTGCTGTAAAAGGAGGGCATATCCTATTCTAAGGAACATCTGCTTGTTCTTCCGCTTGGACAGACAATCATTGCAGCGATACTGTGCGTTCAATAAAGCGTTTTTTTTTTTTTTATTTAATTGCATACTGTATGCATTGTACCCATTTTTATGCAATTATTCTTTTTCATTGAGTTATAAAAACAGTTTAAAAAACTGCGTAGAAAAATTAGAATCATATTGGATTTTTAATTTGGGAATTATATTTGGTCACACGTTTGGCTGTCTATCTTGGCATGCTCAATATTGAAAGTAAATTTGGATCATTATTGAACCCATAATATTTATCTTGATATATGGGGAAAACCTTGGCTTCCACTATTGATAATTGGGGTATTTCCTATATTGAGGAAACCTTGGCTTCATATTATAGGTCCAATATTTGGCTTACCTTGTATATTATATGATATACAAGATAAGCCAAATATTTAGCTAACCAAGATATTTTATTTCATTTTACCCATGCCGTTTTAATGCCCCTATATAGAAATTATAGTAAATACTATTTTGTGACATGCAAGACTCTCAACCACCAATATCAGACGATTTCAGTTGATGAAAGAACCTTAGAATCTCCTTTCCATTGCAGAAACTTTATGAAAGAAGCCAATATAAATGAAAAAAATAAAAACCTGAGAGACTAGATAGAGAAAATAAATTAACTCATACAAATAAACTTCGTTTAAAAAAAAAGCTGCTTCTGCTGCCAACGTTTTTTTATTTTAGGACTGAATATGAATTTTAGATGTGATTTATACGTTCGAAAAAGATGCAATTTATACGCAGATTAAATGACAAGGTAATGAATATAAACTTATGAAAGTGACGTAATTATGACTGTCTTCAAAACAAACAGTTGAATCGCTAATTCGTTTGAGCAACTTTTTTTTGAGTAAAAGGGTAAAATGATTTCCTACATAAAAATACAACAATGTATTTTATTGAAACAGAAAAGGATAAGTAATCACTTTTATCAGTAAAATGAAAGAATTTTATTTAGACTGTTTATTAGATAGTACTAGAAACACTTGTCATAAAGGAGTTTTCTATTGCCTTAGGAAGTTGGACTTCTGCCTGTTGGTCCGCGGAAGCTATTTTATTTCCTTTCTACCACCCAGTGGAGGAGTTCTCCTATTCTCTGACTGTAAATCTGCTCTGGAGACTTGCTCAAGACATCAACGCACTTCTGCCTACCATAGTTGCAGACGAGAAAACCTGCACCATCCAATGGGTCCCAGCACGTGTTAACATCGAGGGAAATGAACAGGTGGACTCCCTCGCCAAAAAGGGTAGGAATATCAATCCTCCTCCCACTTGCCTCGATGCAAACGCTGTCGCAAGGCATCAGCTCTGCGGGGAGCAACAGAAAAAATGGTGCCTACCGGAGTTCAATTCTGACCGTGGTATCATACCATCAGCAGTAAGCAGGCACTACACAGGAGTACCTCTGGATCCAAGGCATCTCTTCAACTGCATCTGTGTTACCTCGACCCTATACAGCAGCTACTCCAACTGCTGTCATGACACCCTTTATATACGGAAAAAGCTGAAGATGTGGTCAGGCTCCATGCCTTTGGTCCCATATGACTTGTCTTTTTCACTTGTCACACGACAACATCAGATATTACATAGTAAACTTTTTTTCTAATAGTACTTTATAAAAAAATGATCAATTAAAAAAAAATTAGCTTGAATATTCAATTTATTTTCCAGTTCACAAGCTTCTAATTTTAGAGCTCGAGTTCGTAAAAACACGCGATAATATTCTATTGATTTCTATCTTCACAGAGTGTATTATTTAGTTTTCTAAAATACAATGTTGAACGATAACTGAATAAAGCTAAATTTGATTTTACAGGATCTATCTTATTCAATTGTCATATTATACAATTTTAAAATTTAAGCCAATGAAGTTTTTCTTGCGTCTCAGTTTCCTTTAGAGGGATAAAATTAATCATTAAATTTCTTTCTCGCATTAATAGCTCGAAAACTGAGCTGAATCAAATTTGAAAAACCGATTTTTTTTATATCATCCTTTTTATATTTTCTGTATCTTTTCAAAAGTATAACAAAAAAAAATTCTGAATTGAAGAAGCAGTATATATCGTTTTTACATAAAAAAGAAAAACGAATTATTAAGGTTTTTTTTCTAAAGTATATTTAAAAATTTATTACGTGCAATTTTTCACATTTCTAACTGTGTGCCTTTTATACAAAAAATTTAAGAATAAACTTAAGCAAATAACAGTATTTTACTACGCTATTTAACTGATAAGAATGTATATACTTTAATAATGATGCTTTTTAAGAATTTACACTACTGGCCATTAAAATTGCAACACCAGGAAGAAATGCAGATAACAAAATGATATTTATTGGACAGATATATTATACTAGAAATAACAAGTGATTAAATTTTCAAAAAATTTGGCTGGATAGATCCTGATTAAATTTTCAAAAAATTTGGCTGGATAGATCCTGAGAAATCAGTACCCAGAACAACCACCTCTGGCAGTAATAACAGCAGTTATACGCCTGGGCATTGAGTCAAATAGAGATTGGATTGCATGTACAGGTACAGATGCCCATGCAGCTTCAACACGATGCCACAGTTCATCAACCGTAGTGACTGGCGTTTGGTGACGAGCCAGTCGCTCGGCAACCATTGACCAGACGTTTTCTATTGGTGAAAGATCTGAAGAACGTGCTGGGCAGAGCAACAGCCAAGGTGTTCCGTATCAAGGAAGGTTCGTACAATACTGGCAACATGCGGTCGGGCCTCATACTGCTGAAACGTAGGGTTTCGCAGGGCTCGAATAAAGGGCAGAGTCACGGGTCTTAACACACCAGAAATCTAACGTGCACTGTTCAAAGCACCGTCAATGCGAACAAGAGGTGACCGAGACGTGTATCCAATGGCACCCCATACCATCACGCCAGGTAATGGGCCAGTATGACGATGACGAATGCACGTTGCCAGTTTGCGTTCACCACGATGACGCCAAACACGGATGCGACCATCATGATGCTGTACACAGAACCTGGATTCATCTGAAAAGATGACGTCTCGCCATTCGTGCGCCCAGGTTCGTTGTTGATCAACCATTGAAGGCGCTCTTGTCTATGACGCAGCGTCAAGGGAAGCCGCAGCCATGGTCTCCGAGCTGAAAGTCCATGCTGCTGCAAGCGTCGTCGAATTGTTCGTGCAGACACTTGTTGTCTTCCATACGACCCCGTTTCTTGACTCACGGCTCGTGACGGGGTTGCACGATCCATTACGGCCATGCGGATAATATGCCTGTCTTCTCGGCTGCTAGTGATAGGTGGCCGTTGAGATCCCGCATGGTGTTCTGTATTACCGTCCTGAACCCATCGATTCCATATTCTGCTAACAGTCATTGGATCTCGACCGACGCGAGCATCAAAACTGCGATAAGATAAACCGCAATCCCGGTACGCTACAATTCGACCTTTATCAAAGTCAGAAACGTGCTGGTACGCATTTCTCCTTCTTACACGAGGCATAACAACAACTTTTCACCAAGCAACAACGTTCAAATGCAATTTGTGTATGAGGAACCCGCTGAACAATTTCCTCATTGTACTCATTTTCACAATGTAGGTGTCGCTACTGGCGCCTGCTTTGTCTGAATGCGCTGAAAAACTAATCATTTGCATATCACATCACCTTCTCCCTTTCATATAAATTTCACGTCTGTAGCACGTCGCCTTCTTGGTGTAGCAATTTTAATGGCCAGTAGTGTATAAGAAATAATCAGATGATTATAAATCATTATAAGTATCAAAGCTGAAATACAATAGTTGATTAAATAAGTGGTATAATTACAACACACCCGACTAAAAAAGATTGCAGTATATACGCTTAGACTAACTTCAAATTATTTGTGTATTTAAAAACTTGATTCACTTAAGAAGAATGATATTAAGTATTCTTTTAGGATCATATGTATTTGTGAATTACTAACATAATTTTAACCAGCATAAAAAAAATTCCCCTATGAATGAAATTTAAAATAAAATACACAGATATAATAACACTGGGTTTCAACTCTTATTATAAAATTTCATTAATTTGAAAAACTAAGAAAAAAAATTTTTTTTCTTTAGTTTTGATTTCTTATGAGAATGTAATCTTGTCACTTAAAAGCTATGTAAATTTAATAATACAAATATTTCTCTCGCTAAATCAAAAAATATATATTTAAATATGTGTTAATTGTAGACACTATTATTTTTTTAATTTTTTAGAAATTTCAAGTAACCACATTCTGAGAATAGGTTAACATGTAATTTAATAAAATTTAGCATTTTTTAAGTACCAAATGGAAATTAGAAACTAAATATGATCAAAATCTAAAATGGTAAAGCTTTATTGAAAGTATGAAATGATCCATTGTAGATTTATGAGTCAATTTTAATAAATTTAACACAATCACATAATTTTAAACTATCATACATTTCATACTTCTGCTATAATTTCAAGAGATCCTATTTTTATATGACAGAGTAGGAATATCAATTTCCAAAAACTGACAGTACTGCTTTAAAGAGGAACAATAAATCTAAAATGAATAAAAATAATTTTATTTATTTATTTTGTCATCTGCCAGCTAGGCGGACAATATGGGGTGCACTGCTCCACTTTTCCAACTGAACCGTATTTGGTGTGGAGTCCGACTTCTTCAGAACACACATGCCATAGGGACCCATTTACAGGGTAGGTAACCATTCACACCTCAGTCATACACAGAAAGGACAAAGACTGGATAGATAAAGTACATCCATGCCCAAACCGGGATTCGAACCTAGGACCTTCTTATCTACAGTCAGACACTCTGACCACTAGACAAGACGGCCGGCTATATAATTTTTTCTTAAATTAATTATTGGATAGATTAATTATTGTCCTTAGCATGTAAAATCTTTTTATTTAAAAAAACTATTTCCTTTAATTAGTTGTTTCGATTAATATGAAAATTAATGGTAACTTAACATGTTATATGCATGATTAATAAACTGTTAATATATATTATTGTAATCAAAATTTGAAATTTTATCAGAAAATATATAATGATTGAAACAAATTTTTTTAAAGAATCTCTTCCAACAACAATGCCATATTTTCTTTCAACACTTTCCAATCTTCAAATAAGCTCTTAAAGTAATCTTGTAAAAACAACCTAGTTAATAAAAATTTTTTAACTGGCACAAAGACTAAAAGACATAATCATTTAAATGTAGAAGCAGTTAGGGAAAAGTGATACATCATTAGGTAAATAGAAGATGGAAGAATATTTGTTAAAAACTTAAAGAAATTCATAAATGTAAGTTTTGTTCTGAGAGAAACCAAATTATCCTGCTACAAAATTCAAAAGTAGTCCTGGCATAATTCAAGAGTAACCAGTTTATAAGAAACAATAGTGCATGACAGTAATGATGTCGGTACTAATTACAGTAACAGTAATGATAGTACATAATTAACATTAATTTTTTAATGATTTTGAAGAGTTATATATATATATTAAAGGCCATTTGTTTGTGTTAAGTAGTATTCGCATCAAAAATAAATTTAACTCCACTAGGACATATGTATCCCAATGATATTTTTAAATCACCTAAAGCAAGGAGGGAATATATTGTAATGTGCATGTCCCAATAATTTTCTGTAATTACATACACAGTTTTTGTTTCTAATTTAGCCTAATATATTTTCTTTGACTCATTAGAACCTTACATTATCTTAATTTGATAAAAATAAAAAAATTGGTATTGAAAGAGTTAAGTTTCAACATATTTAATAAATCTTACACAGAAAGCTTCTCTTGAACAATTAGAACATGCTTTTGGGGCATTATGTTTAAGTTGATCACACATAATGAAGCAGTTTCAAAATTTTTAGACAGGAGATAAAATCACAGAAATTTGTTCAGACAATGCTAAATGAGAGTCAAAAAAACAAATTCGCTGACACTTCAATAAACTATTACTTGAAATAGATAATTTATAAGAGCATCTACATTAGAGTCTCGATATTTCCAATAAGTTTTTTCAATATCAAGAACAAAACTTATAATATGGTTATTTTTTAATGCACTTTGATACATTTTAATATCTTTTTAGAAAGATCTTCAAGAAACTTTTTTTGCAAGTTCTTTATATAGTTTAACAATTTACAAACATTATATACTCTAATTTACAATGAGTAATTACGTTTAATGTATATATTACCAACAAATATAATAAATAATTATATTTAATATAAACAACCATATTCATTAAGTACTTTTGATTTGTTTCTCACTCAACGGTCATTTTTTTTAACACGAGGGTAATTAGACCAGGACCTACAGTTAAGTACTTTTGGATTGATCAATTATCACAGCAACTCTGCAACATTGAGGTTAAGGGATAATTTTAATGAGCCCTTCAGATAAATTGTCAAAAATACATTTATAGATGATAAGAATCACTTGTAAATCAAGATACTTGGTAAGATATTTTAATCATATTCTCTTTTTATGATAGAAACAAGAGAGGCTTTCTGATGTTCTTATTGTGAAAATTATTTGTACAAGAAAAAAATGCTTTTATTAACATAGAATAAATAATTAACAAAGATTTGAGTGTAATTTTCCAGAATAATTGTTATTGTAGAAAGCTAAACTAGCTAACTAATATCTGCAAATCTAGAAAGCTAAACTAATATCTGCAAATTATATTTCACAGTAGAAGGTAACTGTATAAAATATTTATAATTAAAAATTTAAAATTAAATTTTAATCTAAAAAAAATTGACTTCATGAGAGAAAGTACAAAAACTTTTATATTTATTAATTTAATTCAAAGTTACAAACACAAAATCTATGAAATTTTTAAATGAATAATCTTATTTTATATGTATATATATAACAGTTAAATGAAACAAAATTAACTTAAAAGAAATTTATGTCAATATTTATACATAAAAATCATCAGAAAATTCAGACAACACATTAAATACATGTCACAGAAACTCAAAATAAAATACATTATTTACCTTGTTATACAAACTATAAGATTTATTAATCAAACATTAACGATTGTTGTGTATAACATTGATGACTGTAGAAAGTATTAATGATTTTTAGAGTTTAAAATCTGAACATTGTTTACAAATAGCATGAAATAGTATGGATGTTTACATATTATATACAAAAAGGATTTCCCTTTTTTTTTTACCAAAAACAGTCAAAATTTATACATAATAAGAAGGAATTTTTTGAAAAAATTAGTTATGGAAAAAATAAAAGTCTTAACTTGTTCATCTTTAAAAATGTTAGAATGAAAAGATTTATAATAATTCTTGTAAGGGACATTTTTTTTTGCATTTTGCTTTTTAATAATACACAAGTTTCAAATTTATTTAGTATTTTGAATACAAAAACATACAAACAAATTTTTTGAATACAAAAACATGACATATATGTCAAAAAAGTATTTCAGCAAATCAGTTACCTATCAGTTTTGAAAATTCATTTGAATATTTTGTATTGATTTCATTTACATTGATAAAGATTTTAAAATACAGCTTGAAATTATTGAAATTTTTTTTCAAAATTCCATCCCATTAAATCTTTATGTAGATTCTAAAAAAATAAATCACAATAAAACTAATAGATATAGAGTTCAAATATAAAGATTACATATAATTGAAAGCAATTCTCTAACAAATATAAATATCAATTGATTTTAACAAAGAGTAGATGATATAACACCATATAAATAGCTAACATTATTAAACTTCAATTCAAAAAGTATGAGATCATAAGATAATATTAAACAGTTATAAGTTAATATTAATTTTTATCTTTTAGTATCAAGAAAACATGCATGTATTTTAAATACGAACAAAGTTTTTTTCTAATATGCTACTGGAAAAATACAATAAAAAGAAGTTTATTTTATATGGGTGTGATGAAAGTTACATAAATAAATTAAAAATATAAATTTTCCTTTCTTTTTTCTTAATTTCACATGTCACTATTGTATAATGTATTTTACATCATTATTTAAGTAATGAATCTAATTTTTATCCATTATTTAATGCAAAAGTAACTGCATCGTTAATTTAGATTTCAAAACTATAAAATTCATTATCAAATAAAATACTTGATATTAAATATAGATGCTTATTTTCAAGAAATTTAACATAAAATAACCGGCAATTACTATAATTAAAAAAATTAAGTAGCATAATTTACAACTATAATTAAACAATCTTTATAAATTATTATAACTTATGTTTAAAAAGAAAATGTTTTAAGAAATAATCAAAACAAGAAACCAACTATTCAAGTTATATAAGATTCCAAGATATTTATATGCGATTTATACAATATATTTTTATTTTTTTTAACAAAGCATGTGTAAGCTAAAATAATGTAAGAAACAGGTAAGGCTTTGGTCTCAATTTACAACTGTCGAGCTCATTTGAACCTATTCATTACACTATCTATTAAGGTTATATTCATTAAGGTTCAAATCATAATCATACATCAAAATTTTATTATAACTATTATCAAATAAAAAATTTCATACCTAGATTGATAAATTTATAAATTTAAAACTTCCAAAGAACAGTATTTGCTAATTAAGTGTATATGAAATGTTTTTATCATTTTAATAATTTATAAAAATTTCAAATAAAGAACTAATTTTCTGGAATTGTTAATTTATATTTCAGTACCCTTTCATCACCTGATCCCTTAATTTTTAAATAATGCAGGCTGTAAAATACACATTAAATCATGATTTCATTAAAAAAATTAAGGTTGATTTGTGCATATTTTGAATTTTTAATACCATTAATTTTAAACCAAATATTTAAAAGAATAAATATTAAAGTATACATAAAACAAAATTTTCTTAGATAAATTAACTTTAAAATAAATGATTTCAGGCATTCAAATAAATATAATTGCAGCACACTTTTTATAATTTACTTTTTAAACAACATTACTGAGATTTATAATAAATGATAAGTAGATGTACATATAGAGTGGAATAAGTTAATATTAAGAATTACACATATATTGAAAAATATATAAATTAACTTGCTCTTATAAATGATAAATTAAAGAACACTTATCAAATGAATAATGCTTGTTTGATATTGTTTTACACTTTATATAGTGAGTGATTTTAAACAAAATAAGAATTTTTTATCATATTTAATATTAAACTTTTACTGTGATTAATCATCACACAAAATTATGAATGAATTTAAATTATATCATAAAGATATGCATCATAAATGTACTTTTCCATTATAGTTCCACTTATGAACATAAGGAAATTGCATTTTCTTACAGAGAAGTAAAAATAATATAACATAGATATGATTTTAATTTGGTACAAAGTTTTACATTAAATATATTCCAATCAAATTTTTGTGTGTGTGTGTGTCAAAGTTGATTGAAGAGTGATTGACAAAAGTGTTTAAACAATATACAATGTAAAAGGAATATTTTTGACAGTAATTTAAGATTTTTTTCTTTCCCATTACATGGATTACTGACGAGGGGTATAATGGAAAAGTACCAAAAAATTTATATAAGTTTCATTCATACTATAATCATTAATATTTGAGAAGAAATATTTAGATTATTTCTTCAAATGCAGATTAATGCAATAATAAAACAATTTTATAATTTGGTTATCATAACAAAATGACCATAATTTAAATGATTGAAAATTGTTATTGGATATTAACATACTTTTAAAATTAAAAACTAAACAAAAACTGTTTTCATTTATTTTAAATACCCAATATATTTTCTACATATTAAGAATGCACTTATAATAAGCCATTCTACTTTTTATAAAAACTAATCAAATTATCAGAAACGGTAACTTAATTTTAAAATTAAAATTTATTTTAACAATATAACAAGTTCTATAAATATAGTATTATAATAATTTTATTTTAAGAAAAAAAATTAAATGCATGCTAAAAGAGAGTATATATACTTTCTGGATTGATTGGTTTTAATACTGAAAAAAATTTTTATTAACAGAATTATCAGAAATACTGCAAAATGACTACATATTAATTACAAAAAAAAAAAAGGATAAGTAAAATATAACATTGATACCTCACAATCAATCAAAATAGAAATTAGAAGTCGTGTAAGATAAGTATACCATAAGGTACTGCCCATTTAATGGACCAGTTTAATACTTATTTTTCATAAGAATAACCTGCAAAATGTGGAAAAACCAAAACTTTAATATATTACAATAGTCACATTTTTAAAATTTGATCCATTTATACTACGTAAATATTGACATTTTTCATCAATTTAACACTCTTTTAATAATAAATCAAAAACATATTATGAATAAGCACATTAATATTAAGCATCATGCAAAAAATAATGCCCAATAAATGAAAAAATACACTTAAAATAATAAGGGTTAGAAGCTTCTTCCAGCTTTAATTTGATTTTTTAAATTTCTTATGTGAATTCAAAGTTGAAATTGGTTTTGCTTCTTTTGGCATTAATTTTTTCTTTATCTTAACGGAACTGCTTTTCACACTAGGCTTCTTTGAAATAACAGATTTAGCAACAATTTTATTTTTTGCTTTTTTAACAGAAAGGGACTTTTTTGATGATTTCACAGTTAACTTTTTAGCAGGTTGCTTTCTTTTATGAGAATTAGTAGAAAGTTTACTATTAAAAACTTTAGACTTTATTTTTGTATTTGTTGCAGAAGCTTTTTTCTTTAAAAGCATTGCTTTACTTATAGGTTTTTGCACAGATTTTGTGGTTTTAATTCTTGCTTTTTTAGCAGGCCTATCATTACTATTAGTTGATGGTTTTAGGTTTCTTTTCATGCTTATACTGCTTTTAGAATTTGACTTTGATTCTTTTTTGATTAATGGTTTTTTAACTGATTTCGATGCTGTTTTCATCAATTTAGGTTCAAACTTATTATTAATCAGAACTTCCTTTTTATTAGAAAAAGATTTACTGTCACTCAAAACAACTTCCTTTTCAATAAATGTTGATTCATTATTATCATCAGAATTTCCTAATTCTTGAACAACTTTCTCTTTATCAGGAAGCTCTAAGGAAAATGATTGTAACATATCTGATTTATCACCATTCACAGTAACAATAGAATGATCATTTGTATTAGAATCTTTAGTCATGGTAGAATTAGCCTCTGACGTATTAAGTTTATGAACACTTTGAATGTGACGATTTAAATAATAACTACGAGAAAATGACTTTTTACATAACTTGCAACCAACACTCTTTGAACACTTATGAATTTTAAATTTAGGTAGATTTAAAAATGACTTTTGACATTTACAACAAACAAATTTCTTCAGGTGGATATGTTTTTGCCAGTGGTCTTCAAAATCATTCTTCAGAGCAAAATGTTCATCACAAATACGACAATCATATTGACTTTCCACTGTTGAATTATGATGATCAATAATGTGCTGATGATAGAGATTTTCAACAGTAAATTCTTCACTGCAATAATTACATGAAAACTTGGTGATTTCTTTATGAGTCTGAAGATGTTCATTGAATTCACTTAAATTCGTAAACATCTTATTACAATTTGAGCAAACCTTTACATTTTGATCAGTACACTCTTTCTGTTTATGCTTATTCAAAGCATCAAGGTTATCAAACACAACATGACAATTTTTACATTGGTGAACAATTTTATTTTGAGTTTTGGAGGTTTTCCTTACAATGGGAATTTCTATCTTATCGTTCCATAGCTTTTTTCGTATAGCAACAAGCTTACTTTTTCGTTCTTGTTTGGTGGATGAATTAGCAACCTTGTTGGAAACTCCTTTGCACTCATTGTCAGATGGGTCAAATTTTGCTTCCTTATTCTCTGAAGAATTCGAAATTAAACTACCTTTTTTAGTTTTAATCTTTTTGGAGGTTAGTTTTGTTTTGACAGACACTTTTCTTTTTTTAGATCCTTTAGGATTCTTTTTTAAGACATCAGATTTAACTTTCACTTTTTTAGAAATATTATTTGCTTTAACTGAATCTTTCTCAATAATTTTTATATTTTTAGGTTTCATTAATCTGGTGAATTCTTCAACTTGAACATCATGGTCATCAATCAATGTAAAACGAATGAGTTGCTCAGGTGATTTCCCATTTTTAGGGCTGATTATTTCCTGGCGCAATATACGATAGTTCATTTGCTCTTCATCACTACTGAAAGATTCATTAGTATCAGAATTTAAATCCTCAATATCTGAAATTTTACTCTCAACTATATCTGGATTTTTTAAAGGATGTATCACACTGTGATTAATAAGTTCTTCATCACAACTGAACTTTTCTCCACAAACACTGCATAGAGTAAATCCAGAAAATGAAATGTGTTCAATATTAGAGATATCCTCATGAGCTTCCTCAATACTGTGTCGAAGATCATGCAGTTTTAATTGCTGCAAGTCAAGAAATACTTCTTTGCACATCAAACAAGTAAAGTTTTTGTTATTGTCATGCAACTGGCAATGTAAATTCAGACTGTTTAAATTGTTAAATTTTGTTTCACAGAAATTACAAACATGTAAATCAGATAGAGTTTCACTCGTTTTTAAAGTTTTATCGGATAACATATCATATTCACTATTTTCCTTCATTTTTTAGCAATAGTAGATTTCAATAAAATTAAAACGACAACCAAGTACAAAAATCAAATTGTGTAACTTATACTAAGCTATATCAGTTACATTACAGAAATGAACTTAAACTGATCTGAATAGTTGTAAAACACAAATTTCATTATATGAAAGTAAAATTAGAAGACACCAAAATAAATTCTATAAGGAACTTTACTTTTTATCATTACGCATACACAAACATCAAAACAAATATACAGAGTAGAGCAAGGGATAAGAAACTTTACTTTAGCCAATCAGAATAAATTAACAATGCGCGCGCAAATAAACCAATCAAATTTTTTTAATTTGAAATATAATATACAGTATTTACTGTATATTTCTTACAAATTGATTTAAAAATTAAAAATGCGTATTTTTTATGAAATTTTTACCATTCTGTCATTAAAATTAAAACTATAATTTACTGATAAATTTAAAATATAATTCTCTGTAGCATTTTTACTTTTTATTATATTTCACAAATATGACTTCATTTTCGAATGGTTTTCAAATAGTTAACTTTATTATTTACTCAAAAATAGTATTAAATATTTTACTTGTTAGTATTAACTTGATAAATAAATGCAAAATTTTAAAGATAATAGATATATTAACTGTAACCGAATTAACCTATGTGACGTAATTAGTTTCAATCTGAATTACGGTAAAGGCGTACGATTGTATAATATAATGTTATAAAACAAGAAATGGCTGATGTATCAATGGAATACGAATGCCATCTTTAATCATCTTATTTAATATCGCAGAATGGCAAAAAACGAAATACACGTATAATAAATAGATATGGTATAAAAGAAATAACAATAAATAAATCACTTTTTCAAAACATCTTTCGGGAAAGTGGTTAGGAAAAACAGCAATAACTTTACTCATTTTTATAAGGGAATACTTTATGGACTATTACTACAGATGTGCTATAATTAAACACAGAATAATTTTATAATAGAATACCACTTCAACCAAGGATAAATAATCAAATTTAAGCCTATATCAATATGGCGTTAGGCCTATCTGTGTGAATATCACAAGATCCGTAAAACAAGATGGCTGCCGCACGGTAAGTTTTGAATGACGCACGTCATTTATTCATCGTAGTAACGTTAAGGAAATATTGTTATGTAGTGTGTGTTTTGTATTTTCTATGTATAAGTGGACTGATATGCCGAGCTCAGAAGAACTGAGATCTCGGCCTTCCATCAATCGGGATTCACCCGGTTCTAGTGTAAATAGAACTCATACCTCTGGACATAATAGAAAATCGAAACATAATGTTCAAGCTGGACTGAGACGGCATAAAAAATCTTCTCATAAAAGTCACAAAAAAAAGTATGGAAGATCCGAAAAGGAGTTATTACCGCCTGTTAAACCTTTAGTTGAATATGATGATGTGAGCTCGGACTCTCCCTTTTTTTCCGATCATCGAGATAGCTCAGAAAAACCATCTTCTCCTGATATTAGGGACAGTAGAGCAGAGAAGAGACATAGTAGCAGTGCAAAACAAGATTTTCCTCTGGTAACTCATAAAAACCGATCAAAAGATAGGTATCCAGCGGATAGAAAGGAACGAAGCAAAGATCGTGATGTGAAATTTTCTAATAAATCTAGAAGTAATAGTCATTCCAGAAAAAGGGAGAGATCTATAAGAGATAATTTTAACAGAGAACGTGCTTCTGGTAGTAGAGATACTTTAAATTTTAGTCATGTTCGGCAGACTGAACATATGTATCTTCAACCACAAGAGATTAGTAAATCAAGAAATAGAAACAAGAATAAGAAAAGAACAAGAAATCCTGAAACTCCTCGTGCCTACAGGAACAGAACTCCAACTTCTCCTGTTGATAATTCTCAGTTGTGGATTAACAAACCTCGAAGACGAACTCCGGATATTCGAGGCAGGCCAAAATATGTTTCCAAAAGTCCAAGCCCATTTTCCAGGAACCTCAATACATGGTCAAGAAGTAGGAGTAGGAGCAAAAGTCCTGTAAGGTAATGTATATTTCATTTTTAAAAATATATAATTTTCATGTCATTTTTGGCTACACTTTCAGTTTAGCCAAAACTTCAGTGTAGTCACTACAGTGTGTGTGTTCAATTATTCTCAAAATGCTTCATATTAAATCTTAACAATATTACTAGTTTTTGTTTGTTAGACATATACTCTATTTTTTATGCATATTGTGCTTTAATTCCTTCCTTCCTCAGCTGTAGGTCAGCTCAGGGTGCACCATAGCCTTCCACAGAATTAATTTCCAGACTGTATTCTGCTTAGATAGACTTCTGATTTTTTATTTTGGGAATCTTTAGGTCTGTTTCAAGACAGTTAATTTAGCTTCGAAGATCTTGTTGGTGTCTCGACCATCCTCTATCCTGATCAAGTATCTTGTCCATTTTAAATCTTTGGATAGAAATAAATTTTATTAAGTCTGTTACTTTATACAGTTTATAAAGTTCCATATTTGTTCTTCTCCATATATCATTGCATTTCACACCTCCCAGAATATTTCGCAGTATCTTTTTTCCAAAGACAGCAAAGATTTCCTTATTACTTTCTATCATGGCCTACGTTACAGTATCATATGTGGCTGCGGCCCTTATCAAAGTTCCATACAGCTGTAATTTTGTTTTCCTGCTAATTAGACTAGATTTTAAATATCTGTGTGCTCTATAGAAACACTTGTTGCCTGCAGTAACTCTGTTACATATCTCAGTGCTGGAATTTTACATTCTTGAAATGTCTTTTAAATGATTAATGACTCAATCACATTTATGCAAACAAAATAAAGATTTTTGATATTTTTGTAGTGTACTTGGAAGTCGCAAGTAACTTATTCATAATATAATTAATTTATTAATGTTATTAGTTATAAAAACTCAGATCATCAGTAATGACTCATTAACTGTAGGTACAATTGCAGCTTTCATGCTTCTTGAATGATTGTTTTGATTAAATGTTTTAATAAGCATTTACTATTGTTTAACCAGCATATTTTCCTGTACTGACAAAATCTACATTTTGATAGTCTTTGAACATTATGTAAAGTGCTATTGGGTAAAACTGAGTATTACGGTCAACACTTTGGCGAAATTGGCGAAAAAATTTTTCGCCAAGTGGGTGAGGTAGTCGTTGCCGTTAGTGAATGGCAACCCTGAAGAACGCACCAATTGGAGAGATAGTCAACAGAAAAACGGCGGGAGGTGAAGCTAATGAAAACGCGCGAAACGAGGATATTTGCATAAACGGAGGGAGGTCCTCCCAAATTAAATTTACTACAATGAGAAAACATATATAACAATCATTACAAGCATTCAATTAAAATTACTAAGCTAAACATTACATTAAAATAGTATTCGCTTCTTTAAATAGATTGATACCAAACAATATTACATAAAACTTAACACTTTACGATTTCACTACTTAACTTTATACACTATAATTTAAATTCTAAATTAATAAATATATATAGGGGAAAACATTATTGATAAATCCACTGATTTTAAATAGAATGATACAAATCATTAAAAATTTTACAAATTAAACAAACACAGATCTGAAGTAAATTGAAACGTTTAATGCAAAAATAATTCTTTAAAATTAAAAAATTTTATATATTAAACAAACAGATCTGAAGTAAATTAAAAACGCTTAATGCAAAAATAATTCTTTAAAATTAAAAATTTTATATATTAAACAAACAGATCTGAAATAAATTAAATAGCATTACGTAAAAATAATTGGACCTAAATCTTACCTTCATGTTTCTTCCAATTCGGCATCATTTTGTGGCGGATCCTTATTCAAAGGTTTGTAGATATTTAGGACTGCCTCAATGAAATCTTTGAAAATATCGTGGGACGAGAGTGCTTTTTACGCCATATATACTCAGCAAGATAGGAATCTAATTGATCTCCTACCTGCCGAGTTCCTTTAAGGCTTCTTTTTATAGCACTCCACGCCCCTTCTATTGTATTCGTGTGCTCGCCTGATTCGGGTCCTTGAAATGCAAACTATGATTTACTTTAATATGCTGGAAGCCTTCGCCTGATAAACAATCGTAAGCCTTCCAGCAATCTGATATTATTATACTTCCAGGCACAACATTCTCTTTCAAAATTCCTAGCAATACATCTTTCGACCTGCTCGCTACCACTTTCATAAAACACCTTCCAGATTCTCTTTCGATCCCTCCAAACACCCACCTTCCATCAACTTTCTTTCCTCTATTATACTTTCTCTTTCCAAATTTACTTTCATCTATTTCAACAATCACACCAGGTCCTCCCACCATTTCATTCGTTTTCAGACACACTTCAACACACACCTCACGACAAAAACTCTTCCAATCAACCACCGCATGACTAGATACTTTCAACTCATCACATATATTTTTATTTGCAAAATCTTTCACCCACATATACATCATTTGCAACAACACACTCACAGGCAATCGTCCATGAGAAAACCATGAACCCTTTTCAGACGCTTTCTTTTCACATCATGCTTATCCTTACCTCTCACACTACATCTCCATTCACACTTATCACTCACATCCATTCTATCAACAAGTTTCATTTCCTCACCACATTTACAACATAAATAATTTTTCAAATTAAACCAACATTCATACACCACATAATCACTTCTTTCTCACCCTTTGCACTCAAAAGAAATAATTCTTTCAAATTCATAGCCTGCATCTCAAAGCGCTATTGATTATTATCAGGAGAAACAGCGAGAAGTAACTGATTCACAGCCTTGCTAAATGAAAATGGCTAAAACAAGCAAGTTTTTCCCAGGTTTTGAGTTGACAATTGATGGATAACATCCTGCTTTTCCAAGAAATTGGGGTGACAAGTGACGGATGGCATCCTCCAAGACATTATGGGGAGACACCATGAAATTCGGTGAAACTGATCTGGCGACTAGATCTGGCGACTTTTCGCGGCACCGGACTTCGAACATTGGCGAGATCTCGCGTACCGCGAGGTGTTGACCGTAATACTCAGTTTAGCCGTGCTATTGTTATAGTTGGCTATTTACTTAGGATTGGACACATTTTTTATTTAACATTCATTAATAATACTTTACGATGTAATTTACTATTTTGACTAAATGTATCTATTGGTTTATCTATCACTCATTGTTTGCCATATTAATATTTTAATTTATATTGAAAGAAGTATTGTTTAGTACCTGCATTAAATTCAGATTGTGTATCGAAATTAAAAGAAAAGTTGTAACAGCAAAGATTAAAAAATAATGGTAAAATGAAATTGAAATCATGCCTAAATAATATGAATTTCCTTTTCACATATTGTGTTTTAATGTAATTAAACTTGTGTACAAGTACTAAAATGTCATGATCAGTTCAAATTCACGATAAATTATTGATAGTTCAAAAATGTTGTAGAAAACACTTTTTTCAGAGTGTTAAATATAGTTTTAGTACATATACGTATAAGTTCACTCAAGAATTTCATTATTAAATTAAATTAAGTGTGAATTTTAAGAGTTGCCAGATGCTGTAAATTTTTTAACTGCAGTAAGGTTTGTCTGTAAAAAATATCTATATGAAGGAATAAATTTATATTAAATTAAAATATATGGCTGTAATGTGAATAAACATTTGTGTACTCATGTTGGTCAGTGAGTATCTGTATAACACTTTATGAAATCATAATTTTACAATCATGGGGAGTAGGCTCTATCTTCCTTGTGAAACATAGTTTTTATGAAGAATTAATTTAAAAGGATACTTTTTGTTTCTAGTTTTAATTATTTCATTGCCTTAATTCTGAAAAAATGCAACCTTTAATTATAATTTAAAAAGAATTCAGTCTTATTTCCATATTGTTGCAGAGTTTAACACTTTGGAGCACCAAACTTCTGTTGTTTCTTATCCTATCGAGTTAGCTATTACGCTAAACCAGATCTATGAAACCATGAACTGAGAAAAAGTCCAAAACAAGAAGACATTTTTAAAACAAGTCCTCTTTTTCAAATTCTAAGCAAGAAAACATGATCTGTCATAAAATGTGTGATTGTATTTTCTGTTCATAGGGAAGGTCTCGTTTCCTTGGTCAAATTTAAGACATTTATGATGTTCATTTATGAGTTTTGATAATCTCGTTTTAACTCTAATAATTTGCTGCTTTGTTTCTGATGTTTTACCCATTTAGCATAATTTTCTAGTCAGATTGTTTTAATCTATTTTTGTGGTAAGTTTGCACGTCTCTATCAACTCGAGCTTGGAACAATTTCTAATTTTTGCTTTAAACACTGCACAATTATCTTATTGACATAAATTAAATTATTTCATGTAATATCCAGTTTTTAAAATCACAATTGTCTTTACCCTTGAACTTTGAATATCCCAATCTTGTACTATTTTCAAATTCTACTATCGAGATATTGAATATTTCATTATACATACCTAATGAAATGTTAAAAAAGCAATGATTAGAAAATGATTTAAAAAAATTTTACAGTGATTACATAATACAAAACAAAATATAATGAAAAATCAATACTCCTATTACTCTTATTTGGCCAATATAAAGTGTGCAATGAATTTTTATTATAATTTTCATTCAATCAAAATAGTACAACACTTTATAAATTCATCATATATAATAATACCAGGCATGTACTGATAACTACACTATAATTCTAAATCAAATGAGCAAATAACTTACATTTTTATAAAACATCGGATTTTAATCAACAGAGTAATAATGTTAAATCACTATCAATAAATAATATACATATTTATGAAAACTCAAATTTTAATTAACCAGACAGTAGTATCAACCTTAAAAATCATGTTTAAATGCCATCTAGTACAAGAGACAACCAAATTAAAAAAAACTAAATCAATAATGTAAATGACCAATATTTATATGTGAATGTATCATATATATGAAAACTTGAGTTTCTAATTAACAAACCTTACAATTCAAAATCAATCTGAATGCTTACATGTGCTTTATGATTTATAAAAATTCTTACATATTACATCAGTTTTAATTTAATAAAACTTAAAGTAAAAGTATTGCACCTGATCATCACTTGTAGAGGAATCGCCTGCACCAGTTGGACAATTCTTACTTTAAATTTTAAGAAACAAATTTATCAACATTATATATCATAAAATTGTAAAAATTTAAATGCTTGGATTTTATTCACTTTGAAAATAGAACTTCTTTTTCTGCATCACAACTTCGGACATTTTTTTTAATAACGGCATTCATTTGGGTGAATAATCTTTCACCACAACAGGGTTACTCATTTGTTACCCAGCAGGCACCTGTGAACCAAGTCACAGAAGCAAGTAGGATGACTCATGCCATACTGCCACAAATCCATTTGTAGGGTGGGCCACATTCATACATCATCACAGAGAAAGGGCAGAAAAACAAAGATAGAAAGTAACATCCATGCCCGAACCTGAATTCAAACCTGGGACCTACAGCTCAAGAGTCAAGAATGCTAACCACTCAGCCATCAGTCGGCTAAACTTCAGACATAAATTAGACTTAACTCCCTTGTATGATTATTGCCATAACAAAAATGAAAAGAATTTTAAATTAATGTTATAAATACTCCATTTGTATGCATTATATATGGCTTAAAAATGTTTATATATTTTAGAAACTACTAAAAAACAATATAAATATTTTATATTTATCTTTTATGCACAAATTATTTATCACTTATTGACCAAACTTATTTAAATGCCAACGTTTATTTGTGACAGAAACTATTTGGCATTCACATGGGTGATCGATTGCATAAGTATGATGTAATAGATTCTTGCGTACAATAAGACAAAATTAAATTTTGCTTATTTGGCTGTTTTTTGCCCTTAGTAATTTGTGACTGCAATGCTCCTTTTAACTGACTGAATTATCGTTACGCAATCTTTTGGACCAACTATCTTTAGTTTTGTACAGCATTTAGCTTGATTATTTATCTTTTTTCAGTCAATTTTTGCACAAAAAGAAATCTATTAGTACATAATACATTTAAAGTAAAATTTTAAGCCAATGAAATTATTGTACAATGTTTGATTATTTTCTTTTCTCTGTAAGAAACAGGTTATTTCTTTTAAATTATAAGTGGAGGTGTAATAGATTAATACCTACAAGCATTTAAAGCATAAATATAAAAAACAAATTTTATACATGCATACATCAGGTTATGTCATAAAATTACAAAAATCCATGCTGGTGCAGCAATCTATAAGTTTAGTGCTTTAGTCACCCATAATAGCTCGTAAGATTTAGCCCTATATCTATTTGTTTAGGACCAAACAAAAATAATGGTACAATTTTGAGTGTCATAGCCCTTACATATAATTAAACATTGTAAAAAACAATTTTACTGAAATGTAAATAAGTTTATTTATTTTTCCCCCTTATAATTTGAAATGTATAAATGAGCACAAAATGAAACTATTTAGAAACAAAATTTTATAAAGTTGCAACATAAAAAGCTATTCACAATGGAAGAGCATTCTAGGTGTAATTTAGTGGGATACACAATTTTCATTCTAAGCATTGTACAGTTTTTTCATTGGTCTGAATTCCACAATTTCAATTATACTACTTTCAGAATCAAAATCTCATATAGGGTCCTTAACTTTGTATAGCAAAGTTTTTAATGTTTCATGACTAAGTACCAGAAACTTATTGTATAAATATATTTTCTGAGGCAATAAAAATCAGTAGTGCTATTCATGCTTAGTTCATAAAAAATGTGCTCATTCTTTTGATTATTTCATTTTAATTAATTGAAAAAAAACCAATATACTTTTAAAGTGCACAGAATATAATGATATCAAGCAGATGTTAAAAACAATTATAAAACTAAATAACATAAGCATTAATTCTTATAGATTCAGTTTATAACTAAGCAAGCCTTATCATCTACCTTATAAAAACATTTAAGTATTACAGAAACCCAGGGATCAAGAACTGGGCAAGAAAGCAAAATCCTATGTAGATGACATGTTTTTACAATATTCAATAATGTGTCAGTAGATGATGGGAGGCATTAATTTTGATATGACTAAATATCTTAAATTCAAAATTAATTGAATTGTTTTTATGAGTTATAAAATTTAAATTGCACATTAAGATATATTTATAATTTAAATTCTGTTTCCATCAATCATGTCATTCATCCATTTACAAAGTTTTGTATTTAGCAAATTTTGCAACAATACTATTGAAGGATGGAATATGTTTTGTCATGAATGACATGTTTCATAATAAACAATCAAATCAGAATTTTAAACATATGAAACTGAAATAAAAATACTTTTAAAATTAAATGACAACAAATTAATTTGAGCTAAAATACTTAAGAATTATCATTGCTCAATATAATGACATACGTTATATATATGGAAATAGCCAAATTTATTACTTTATATCTATACAACAATATTTAACATTATGATAAAATTGAAATTTTAATAATAAAGGAAATTTTGTACATAGTGTATTTCAGTCCCATTAATAAGTACTTTATTCCCTTAGCTCATACAATTTTTTTTCTGTGCCAAGAAATAAGTTAATGATCAAATTAAATTCCTCTTAACAGTTGCAGTAGGCGTGTTGTCTTAGGGGCTCATTTTCATTATCAGGAGGTAGTAACTTAGAATCTCAATCCACCAAAGATACTCCTTAAATATTCTATGGTTGCAATGTATTCCAAATGAAATGATACATTTAGAGTAGTAAATTATGTCTAGTGTCTTCTACTTAGTCCCTGCTTCTAAATTATAGCCACACACTTTCTCAGCAAAGTGCTTTGTAGACTTGAAACAAAATTCAGATTTCAACTTTTGGTGTTTCTTTTTTTGGATTTGAATCTCATGTAAAGCTGCATTCCACAATCTTCATCATAACTTGCATTAGGGACATGAACGTGATTAATGTCTCTGTTGATTATGTGTGATTAGACAACAACAAGTAGTACTCCTTAATTGTTTAAATTGTTCCTACAGCTATAAAAGATAACCCACTGATCACCATTTCCAGGAACTTCGGAAAAAAAAATTTCAACTTCCAATTTTTAAGAGTTAATCTGTAGTGTAACCATTGAGGTTCATTACATTAGTAAATTTCAGTTGAAAAATACCTGGATTTTGCAATATTTAGTACATTAAGATTCTCAAGGAATAAAAATAATGGGTTTATAATTCATACATCTACTTTTAGGAATATGTTGGAAAAGACAGAATTTATAAATTAGAATTTGTATATTTCTACTAACTTATGGAAGGAACTTTAATTTATTTCATAAGTCTCTTAAAGCTGTTCAGCATTATAAATTGGATTTTAAATCATTAAATATTATCACAAGTAAAATTGTTGAAAGCTTTTCAAAAAGATATATTGTTTTTATCTTTACTATATTCATCTTGCTCTAGAGAAGATAAATATCCCATCAAACTCTAAATGCAATGTCTAATGTCTTGATTCAAAAGCAGGCCTAAAGAAAATCATAAAATTTCAATATTTTCACACATTGTTTGCTTCATAAAAGAATATTCATCTTCATACTATATGTGCAGTTAGACAATCAGTTATTTATATCTAGAAAACTTTTGTGTTTCTTTCTAAGTTATTTATGCTTTTGCGATTAAAAACCCAATGTTCTGCCATACAGACAATATTTATAAAAATATTCTTTCGCTGAATCTATTGCATGTCTTTTTACCAAATAAATTTGAACCTCAAATTGAGCAGCCAAACCTGCAGCTGTTATAAGGCAAATAATTAGGTCCATCATCGAAATAGCTCTTTGGGAAGACCTGTCATTGATAGTAGTTTGAATTCATGTGTCACAAAGGCAGAAGCCCATTTGACGACATGACTATTTCCTTGCACTCATCCTAAAAGATATGCTCAAAGAAAGCATAAACAGATTGTCTATCTACAATGGATGGAATAGAATTATTTGATGGTTTTATTATTTTCAAAATTTTGAATTTCTATTTCATTCCCTAAGAATTCCTATGAATAATATTCCTATAGTTATACCAATCTCAAATAAATTGTCTCCATTTGCAACTTTGTCAAAACGACGTCAAAATTCTTGTTCCTCCAAAGAGTAAAATTTGTTACAACTGAAAATCACATTTTTTTTATTTAAATTTGTATAGCATGTGTTGTCAACTAAAATATTTCAACAAACAAGATTTTCACCTTAAAATAGAATAATAGCATTTCATTTTTATCAAGGGAATCATTTAAGAGTTAATTGTGAAAGCTAAGCTTTTTCCAATCTTTAAATAGTTTATCACATTCATGTTCACACACAAGATCTTAATGGAGTTCTAATAAGTTCTGGAATAATTCTAGAAACTCAGTTTTACAGATTTTAGTAAAACTTTATAAAATTCTGTTTTGACTCCTCTTGTCTTGATTTTTAGTTTTTTTGGTTACTTGGAATTGCATAGGATCTTGTATAATTATAGGTTTTTAATGTAGTTCAAATATTTTCTTTAATTTACCTACTATGGCTTTGCTTTACATAAAATGTTAAAACATTAGTTTCAGATGATTTCTAAGAAATTATAACATTAAATTAAATATGAAATAACTACAAAAATGCCTGTATATAACAGTATTTTAATTAATCAAACTATGACACATTTCTTTAAAAAATCATCGTTGTAGATAGTGTTACCAGTATTAACAAGCAGTCAATCATGTTATACCAGCAGTGTGAATAACATTGCTTCCATAATAATGTGTTTATAATGAATCAACCTAAAACATATTTTGAAATTTCAACTTAATATCTGAATTTAGTAAATAAAATAACATATTTGAGCTAACTTGTGTATAAAACATTCAAAAACTTGCAATTTAGATATAAAAAAAAAAGCATTAGAATTTTAAATGTGAATATTATTTTGCTTTTAATGTCTATGTTTTAATCTCTTATTCCAATATTTTAGTATTTTATACCATTTTTCTTACTATATACAGCACCAAAAAAATCTAGCATTATTTTACGTTGTAAATTCTTGTTACGTGTGAGTAAAATGAAATCCATAAATTTTTGTTAAACATTAAATGATATTAACATTAAATGTTAATATCATAAATAATACATTTTTCTTGCTATGAACAAGAATCAAAGGCTAGTGGCTGTTTTTATTAATAAAAACTAACTCTATTTTTATTTATCTTGTAATTTAAAGAAAAGAAAAATAATTAATATTGAACTGCAATTCAATTTTAGTTTTCTTTTCAAATTATTCAAAAATAATTTTTTATTCTTACTTATGCAAATAAATATCTCATCATTCTGTTATAATTTTGTTTATTTATTTTTGCAGCAGAAATAGAAGGTTTACCACATCTAGCCGTAGTTTTAGTCGAAGTCCTGTGAGATGGAAGAATCGTAATCAGCGTTCTATATCTAGGACTAGTACTAAATCCAGATCTAGGTCTAGTTCTCCTCATAGGAAACATATAAAAAGGAAAAGAAGTCCAAGTATATCAGAATTCGCTTCCAGTTTAGCTTCAGAATGTAAGCATAGAAGAGCAAAAAGACTTAAACATAGGCTAATTGTTAGAAAAGAACCTGAGAAAGAAAATGTTGCTAGTACAGAGAATGGCAATGTTAATGCTACTGGTGATTTCTCTGATAATTCTCTGTCATCAACTGCATTCAATACTCAAGAAACAACTCAACCTACAGAACCGGATCCTCTTTTAGAAGAATGTGAACAACTAGTTGAGGAAACCAGTGTTTTATCTAACAATCAAGAAAATTCCAATACTGAACATTCTACTCTTAATGTAAATACTGAGCAAGAAAATCGGGTAACTCCTAATATTCCAAAGTCTCCCGACCCACCCACTCCTGAGGCAGAAACACCACCACTTCCAGAATCCAAACAACATCCTCCATTACCGACAACACTTCCACCTTTGCCTCTTCCCCCAGTTGGACCAGACGATGAAATCCTGGAAGATGAGGAAGAAGAGGGGGAAATCACTCCTCCACCAGTTTCTCCTATAATTGAAAAGAAGCCAGTAACACCACCAAAAAAAGGTATTAAGGATCTTCCTTTGCCACCTGGTATAAAGGAAGAAGATATCATGTCACCTGAACCTGAAATTGATAAGTCCCCTGTGGATGTTGGAAAACCAGAACCATCTGGTACATTTCAGACTTCTCAGAAGCAAGTGTATGTTAACACCCAATTTGTTTTAATTATTTTAAAATTAATATATTAAGAAAAATAAAAGTTCAAGCTATAAGAAGTCCTATTTTTTAGTCTTTCCTTTTATTTTATTTTGCATGAAATCAATGAAAGTTGAAACTGCTACTAAGTTTATATAAAAAGTGCATGTATCATTTTTTAATTTTGAGTTCATTGTGTTTAAGATGTGGAAACATTTTTTCTTGTTCAATTTTATATTTCATACATCAATTTGATTTTTGTGAAATTTTTGAATTTACTTAATTTTAAACAAGATTGGCAGTTTGTTAATGATTTGCTTCAACTTGTCTTACTTTTTATTAGAATGATTTAAGTGCCTTTTCACCTTTAGAACTGTTTACTTGTCATGAAAAAATAATTTATCAAAATAAGAAACCTTTAAGTATGTCATATCTTTCTTCAATGAGAGTTATAAGCATTCCAGGCAAAAGATCTCCAAAACAAGCTTTCATAACCTAACCTAAGAAACCTCCACAATAATAGAACCAGATTTTCCTTTTCAGTGAATTTAACATTTTGTCTTTGAAAATATTAGGCTTGAAAAGTAGAAGTTTGAATTATAAAAATAGTTTTTTATCATTAAGATTTTCGCTTTTTATTTGTAAATAACTAATATCAATATATCTTTCCATTAATTTCTTAATAAGCTCATATATATGGTTACGTTTTATTCATACTTTTATGCAATTTTGAAACAGTGTTTTCTTAACATTTTGTAAAAGCTTTAGTTTGTGTGATTATTGTTTACTGTATCATTTGCTTTGTACGATATTTATTATTTTTATATTAACAGACTTCTTAAAGGCTCTATAGAACACCCTGAATCTATTCCAAGATATAAACGTCATTTAAGGTGAGTGACTAGACTGAAATATGTTTCAAACACTTTCTATCACTCCTAATTTTTTTATTTGTTCTCAATGCATTTAAAGTGAAATGTGTGTGTTGTCTTTTTATACAAGTCTACAAAATAATTTATATATCAGTATTTTTAAATCTTATAACTCTGTCGATGTTTTAAGAAACATTTATCATAATGATGAAAATTAAGAAAATCATTGCTTATAAACTAATTACTTGTAATAGGATTTATATATAGATAGATAGAATAAAATAAATAATAGTTACTAAAAGGAAGACATTATTATAATCATTTTATCTTCTGTATTTGATAGCAAGGAAAAAACTAGGTTAATATGTTTCCTCTGGTTAAAAATTGCTTTCTCTTGGACAATTCGGTGTAACAATACTTGAGTTCTATAAACTTTTTTTGTTAAACGTTTACAGTTAGTTATCTTTGGCTCCCCCCCCCCAAGATATCCATTGTGATGCTACACATTACATAGAAATAAAATTAATTTTTAGCACTTTGATAGACAGCACTAGAAACATTAAAAAATTCAAAATTAAAACACTTAACTTTTTTTTTTTTTTTTTTTTTTTTTTTGCAAAACTTAGATGTGTAGAGGTCCTTTACGCACTTCATGAAATTCCTGATCAGGTCTGTATCTGTAGAGTCCGCATGGTGACTCTTCCACAAAAATTCCTTGAAAAGGGTGTCAAACATGCCTTTGCTGGATTGTTTGACACAATGTCTCCTGAAATTTTGTAACTTGTCCCTTATTCCTTCTACAGTATTAGTATGTTCGTCAGTTTCAGGATCGACAGAAAACTACAAATGATTTACTGTTAAATGCTGGAAACCTTCAAGTACTAAACAATCATGGTGTATGTGGATGTATGTTTCAACCTCCAATCATCTCACTATTCTTCAAACATACAGCCATATACACTTCTGTATGCGCATTCACA
This sequence comes from Latrodectus elegans, assembly GCA_030067965.1. NCBI lineage: Eukaryota > Metazoa > Arthropoda > Arachnida > Araneae > Theridiidae > Latrodectus > Latrodectus elegans. The sequence goes on along the minus strand of CM057821.1, from coordinate 15,906,062 downwards.
CCTATCTCTCAAAAAATCTATTCAGAACCATCTGATTTATCCTTTCTCTCAACCAAACACATATCTTTCTTACAAACTGAACACACATATTTAGAACTAATCAAACCTTTATTCACTTACCAATCAATAATTTCTTTCCTACCTTTTTTTTCCAATTCACACAAAACACTCATATTAATTTTCCCATACATTCTACTTTTCAGGAGAAAAATGGTGATAGAAATTCCAACAAATGTGTTACTAAACGTTGCACATGCATCAAGAATTACAATGATTGTTAGACAGTTAAAATTTTGAAATATCCCTCATTAATGTAAAAGAACCAATGAGATTTATAAACTATATTTGCAGCAGTAAATGGAAAGAAAAGTATAGAAACCCTAAAACTGTGTTAGTAAAACAGCTAAAAATAATGGGATTGCAGGAATTGAATTTTATAACCAAATTCTCGTTGAATTAAGAGGCATCCAATTCTACACTGAACCCGTTTTTTCCCCTTTTTTTAAATTTCAATATGTATTCATTTTTCGTGACTATGCTTTTGTCGGCATTTACAAAATGCTTTCTTATTTCTGAATTTCGTGTCTTTCAGATATCTTGAAAAAATGTGGCAAGAAAAGCCTGTTGCTTAATTTTGCACACTAATATATATTTGATGAAGGACTAAAAATACAGCATTTTTATTCGTTTAAAACATGATCTTTAGCTTTGAAGCATTGTAACAGTTGCTGCAAATTAAATAAATGCTTTGTCTTATATGCATACTGAACTTTTTTAAATTGTGTAATAAAATGGCCATTTTTTTTTTTTTTTTTTTTTTTTTTTTTTTTACAATTCATTTAAAATTTGATGATGCAAAATACCTAAAACTTTTATATACTTGATGTTATGTTATCTATATTCATTTAAGTTTTCTTTTATGAGAAAATATAATACATTTTACTTTGATATGAAGCAGATAATTATAGAATATTCTATAACAAATTAAGGCAGTATTTTTGCATTACTACAATTATCTTCTTTTTTTATTATTTTATGTTTAGAATTTTAAATAAAGAAAATGATATTGATACAAGGACTCCTAGTTGGGGTGAAAGATGTGTTGATGTCTTTAATATTATTTGCCAAATTGGAGAAGGCACTTATGGGCAAGTGTATAAGGCTAAAGATCGTGATACAGGTAAAATCTTTCTGTTCCAATTACATCTTTTATTTCTATTCAAAAGGACTTTCTTGTTAATTTTCTTTTATTGTAAAAAACAGGACTCTATCAGTTAAGGAAAAGATATGTAAGTCAATAAATCATCAAGTGCTTTAGCTTCTTAATATTGCCAATTTTAATTGTACATAAATTTTGAACAAGGGATCTGACCATTATTTTATGGAATATCATTGGATTTTAAAATGCTGAAATGTTCGTGAAACAACAATAGAGAGCCTTCTAGAAAATATAAATCAGTAGTGTTTACTGCTGCTCTATAAATAACTATTTGATTTATCCAGAAATCTGCTGAGTTTTCCAGAGGCCAGTTATTTTAAGGTATATACATATTTAATATATTGTTTTTAAAGCTAAAAAGCTGTTTGATTTCCAGTCAATGCTAGAAAATGTTTCAATTAATCTGAACAAAAAATTTCTTTTTGTAATTTTTGCTGTTTACTTGATTATATATCAGGTATGATATTTAATTTTCCTTTTTAAATATATTAACATCTTTTTAATAAACTTTTACATTATTTTGTATATGTGTATTTAAAATTTCTTGTTTATACATTTATAAATGTGGAAACTTAATCAAATAGCATCGGTTACAAAATCAAAACTGTTACTGTTAATTATATAAAAGAAACGTAAACATGTGTATAATGTTTAAAAATGTCTTTAATTATCCTTATTATCAGATTCATGAAATTTTGTTATTAATGAATAGTTTTTAATTTTTTCTTGGTACATATTCTTGAGATAATTGTGATATATATTGATAACAATGTTAAAAAGTTTTCTATAGTGAAATATTAATGCTTTTTGTAACTACTTATAATTTTAAAAATATTATGAAGCCTAGTAATAAAATGATTATAATTTACAGAATAGATATATTAGTTTATTTTATATTCAGTGTTAGCATCAAAGTGCTTCAAATATTGTTGAATTTTTATTGTGGATAAGATTATTAAATGTAGGTGCTAATATTTAATTAAAAAAATAGCTGTAAAAGATTGCATATATTTTCAAAATATTGTATATCTTTTTTTGGTTATTTAAACATTTTATTTATAAATATTCTTGCTATGTTTTGATTAATTACCATGTCTTTTTAATGTTATATATTATTTGATATATTTGTTTTTAATATTGTTTTATATCAATAAAGAAATTTTATAGAGAAGAATTATTGTAACATTTCATAGCGCTTAAAAAATTATGAATATTTAAAAAAAAATGAAAGAATTCTTAAATTAACACAAATTACACAGTAAAATATGTGTCATCATCAAGCTTCAAAGATGCAAAAATGAAAAATTATAGAACCAAACAATCTATTTTAAAATAGAACGAAATAAATATCATATATCCAGATATATATGTGCATGTTATGATTAAATAATTTATAGTGTGAAAAAAAGTCAAAACTGCTTTTTTATTTATTAAATAGTGATTAAAAAAACTATAAGAGAAATTATTTAAATTCAGATTTTAAGTAACTAATATAATTGCATTAATTTAATTTCCAATTTTGTTTAAATATCTATTTTACCAGAAGGTGTTTTTATATATTTTTTAAATTCTTAATAAATTAAATGAAGGAAATTATACCAAAGGGGCTTAAAAACTCATAAAATCATAATATAGAAAATTTAAATCATTAATGTAAGGAATTTTGATTACTTATTTGAAATCATTCTATTATATTTATACTCATTTGACATGCTTTTAAAATAATTATCAATTTTAAATAAAATAAAAATATCTCAATTAGTTTTAACATACATTTATTGCTATTTTAAAAATATTCTTAAAAATTATGTGTGTACATAATTACAATAAAATAAGGTCAAAAATAGAAGTAAATTAATATTCATTCAATATTTGTAAGCTTGTACCTCCTAGAAAAATTTGATATGGCTCCTTGGAACTTCTGAAATACTTTTTGAGAATATATTTAAAAACCATAAATTGTGTTACTATTTTAAGCTAATTATGTCTTAATATAAAAGAAAAAAATTTTAATTGGTGCCTTTGCAATAATGGAAATTATTGTTTATTGCATGTATTTCTAGGTATTATAAGTTTTTGCTTTAAAAATGTGTAAATGAAGTTTCATATTAATTCAAATAAACCCTCAGTTATATATTGCTAATGTCTTATTATGTTAAATATTAAATGATTACATTACTTCTATTACTGTTAGTATATGTATGTATTATATTTTCTTCTGAAATTACTAGTGGAATACAATGAAAATTGTTTTATGTATTTTAATACTAATATGCATACATTAATGACTGGTAGGGCAACTTGTAGCTTTAAAAAAGGTACGACTTGAAAATGAGAGAGAAGGTTTTCCAATTACTGCTGTTCGAGAGATAAAAATATTGAGACAATTAAATCACCAAAGTATTGTGAATCTGATGGAAATTGTCACTGATAAGCAAGATGCATTAGATTTCTGCAAGGATAAAGGTGTGTATAAGGAAAAGTTTGTTTCTAATTGCATATTTTTATACATTTTAGATTATTGTGTGACTCTATTATATAGATACCTTCAATTAAGCTTTTAACTTTTATTTAAATTATTGAAATATATTTTATCTTCTCTATCTCTATAAATATAGATAAATAAATAAAACAAAGTGAATTTTACACAATAGTATAAATACTGAATGTGAAATATTTTATCCATATTTGATAGTGATATTTTTAACAATTACTTGGAATTCCAAAAGAATTCTCTTGTGTGCAATATTTTCTACACAATTATTAAAAGGGTTTATATATTTTAGAAGAAGTAAAGCATACAAAAACAGGTTTATCATGTATGTGTCAAATGTGAGGCCTTAAAATCAAGTTACATTTCTGAATCATAATTTGATATTCAAGTATAAAAGATAGCTTAATTTTATTTAAATTCTTATCATTTTTCTTTAATATGAGATACAATGTGGTTCTAACTATAGAAAAAACTCTAAAATCGATTATTTAATTTAAACTGTTGTCGAATTCTTCACATTTTTTGAATTTGAATAATCTTTCATTGATTTAAATCAAAATTCTTAGAACATTGAGCAGAAAACTCTCTTGAATTTTCTCATTCATGCCTTTGCTTACAAAATAAAATGGGAAATTTAAAATTTTCATAATATTTACTGTGTAAAACATGGTAATGGAAGAGTAAAAAAATGTTATTATGCCAAATTGGTTTTCATTTATAGGTTTACTAACTTATTGAATGTACATGATTTCTAATACATAGAAAGTGCTTAACTGTTATGCAGTGTCCAAATTCATTTGTAAACTGCCATTATTTAATCTTTAAATTCCTCAAAACATACATTTTTATTTCACTTTTAATTTACAAAATAAAGTTATTTCTGATATCATATTTTTTGGAGAATAACATTTTAGTATGCCATTTTGTAAACTATAGGCTGTGAATGATAAATGCCCAAAAATATAAACATTTTTTTATTAAAATATATATCACGTTTTCACCTATAATAAACATTATTTTTGTGATAAGATAAATTTAATATCAAATTTTAGAAACCCTCTTTGCTTAAAATAAACACTATTTCTGAAAAGCCAATATTTAATATTATTTTAAAATAGCTATTATAACAATTGGTATTTTTTACTATATATTGTAGTTCATGACATTTGAATTTCATTTCATCTGTATCATAAAAGAAATTTTTACTACAAATACTGCAAAAGAAGTTTTTCTAGTGTGGATTATGTGACATTTTTATCCATAAATGATATGATATAAAAGTTATTTTTCTATGACAAAAAATGCTGCTCTTAAGAATATTGAAAATTCAAATAACTAACCCTAAACTTTATACTGACTAACATAACAATGTATATTTGATAAAGATTAATTTTAATTAAGAAAAATTGAGTAAAATGAATTTCACGTGACAGTAAAATTTTTAAAGTAAACCTCTGCTTGTGATACAATTTTCTGTTTGCTATTTGTTTTTATTTTGCATTGCTATTTTTTTTCCACTAAAAAATATTTGGCACACAGTAATTTAATTGGGATTCATTCACAACTTCCTCACTCTCTGCAAATAAAAAATATATTCTAAATTGAATTTATCTTAGAATTTTATACTCTTTTTTTCACATTGCATATGAGGTTTCAAGTAACAAAAATGGAATTCTGTTTTGATTATACATTTTTTTACCTTTTCCTTAAAATATTTGAAGTTATTAATATTTATTTAGTACTTTTCTTCTGTATACAACTTGATTTTAAATTTTATTATTAGCTACTTTATTCAAATTGTATATAGCATAATTTTCAATTGATAATGTAGAAAGAAATACACTTTGTCAAAAAAAAGTAGGGCGGACACTAAAAGTTTCTCAAAGCAAAGGCTCTTTGTTTCGAACATTGCTGTTTCAAATTATAAAATTAGTTCTATCATTGAAAGAAATCTCCAGTAAGTTAAAAGTATTATTACCACCAGTTTATTTTTTAAAGTTAAATAGATATGTATAGCCTTATACTGTCAAAAAAGTAGATGGACATACCATTTAAAGTGCTTTTCTTCTACTTTCATTGAAAAAAATTTTTACAAATTTTTATAATTTGTTTATTTGGATAAGTATTTAGATCCCCTACCTTCAATTATAAAATTAATTTCTTTCAAAATTTTATTTTGATTGTTCTAACGAATTCCTCTAGGCATGACAGTTAACTTTAAGTTAATTGTCATGCCTAGAGGAATTCGTTTTAGAGAATTCCAAAAAGGTCAGGCCATAGCCTAAAGAAACGATGGAAAAACTATTCGAGAGATTGCATATATCATAAAAATTAGTAAAAGTTATATTGCAGATTTTCTGTAGAATACTGATGTTCATGGAAAAAGGAAAAAACTGGAAGACCCCAAAACTAAAGCCAAAAGAGCAAAGAAATCTTCTCTGCAAAGTTAAAAAGGGGGGCAAGCATCCAAACAGCACAGTGTGAATCTGGGCTTAACCGTATTACAAGACAGGCAGTGTTTAATTATGTGCAAAGAAGTAAATAGTTTCAACCTAAGAGGTGAAAAACCATCCTAAGTGGATTAAACATATTGCTAATCAACTGGAGTGGAGTAAAAAAATACATGCCTTGACCAATGAATGGACTGTTATTTTCTCTGATGAGAAAAAAATCAATTTTGATGGGCCAGATGGCTTTCAATATTATTGGCACAGTCTGAAACAAAAAGAACAATACTACTCTACTCGCCAAAAAGGAGGAGGAAATTTGGTGGTATGGTTTGCTGTTGGTTTCGGTTGTAGTTCAAGTTTAGTTTTTTAAAAGGTAGACAAAATCACAAAGATATCTACAGCAGTTGGAAACAGAACTCCTACCATACGGATCTGATTGGGGAGGAGAAAACTAGATATATCAGCAAGGCGGAGCTTCCATTTATGCCGCTCAGGTAGTTAAAAAATGGTTCGATAACAATGTGTTCAAGTTTTGCCTTGATCAGCTAAAAGTTCAGACCTCAGTGCTGTCGATCTATTTCCTCTCGATTTAATATGAAATACATTTTGCCAAAAGAACATTCAGAAATTTTATGATTCAATGCCAAAACGTGTGTTTGAATTAAAACAAGCAGGTGGTAAGAAAACCTCTAATTAAAACTGTCAACTTCACACCCTTTTTATGAATGTCCATCTGCTTTTTTGACAATTTTGTCAACAACATTTTGTATTTGTTAATATAATGTTATAATAATTAATACCAAGTCATCTGTTTTGCAATATTCTGTCGCAAGGCAATTTTTTTGCAAAAGATTTGTTGGATAAATGCCCCCACCCTTCCTAAAGTTAAAGTTTAGTTTCATGTCCGCCTACTTTTTTGACATAGTATAGACATTAGTGTATGTAGACATGTTTTTAGAAAAAATAGTTAATTTATATTTTAATTTTGTATGTATCTTATGCATTGCAAATCAATTATAATTTGATGCATTATTTTAACTGAAGTTATTATTATATTCATTAGTAGAAACAATTGAACATGCATATTTTATTTTGCAGGTGCTTTCTATCTAGTTTTTGAGTATATGGATCATGATTTGATGGGCCTATTAGAAAGTGGTTTAGTAGATTTCACTGAAGTTCATATTGCATCTTTTATGAAACAATTATTAGATGGTTTGCGATATTGTCATTTGAAGAATTTTTTACATCGTGATATCAAATGTTCTAATATCCTTATGAACAATAGGTATGTGTTTAAATTTATTTTACATTGTTGTTTTCCCTCTTAGTTATTGATTCATTAATTTAATTTTATTTTACTAAATTTCATTAAAAATTTTATGAATACTTTAGGTGTAAGAGATTTTTAGTGTGATTAGTATTTGCCAATGTGCTTGTTTAATATTGGCATTTTTTATTATGTTACATTTAAAGTTAATTTTATTATTAAAGTCATTATTTTTAAATTAACCTTATTATAATTTTTAAACTGCTTATATTTTAGAAAGTGTACATATTTTAAGCCTTGAAGAATTCTTATACATATTATTTCATAAACGGTCTGTATCTGTAGATTTAGAGAAAAAAATTAATTTTTTTTAAATATTTATTTTATTTTATAAATAAATATATTTTATATTATTATATATTTTACATATATATATATATATATATAAAATAAAAATATTTATTTTAAAGTATATTAGTATTATAATAATAGTGCTAATTACTTTCTTACCTTTGTTTCAAAACAGTATATTAAACCAGAAAATTGTGTCTCGTGTATAAATCAGTCAAAAACAAATTGAATGAGGAATTCATAAGTATCAGCTTGTTCAATTTAAACTCTTCAATGTAAATTTCTTTAATGGATTGTCAAATTAATCTGAAAATATGTTTTTCCAATTATTTAAACATGATTGGTCAATGATTTTAGGATAAATGTTACATTCTTATATAGAGAGAAAATTAAGGTATTTAAATAAAATAAGCATTTTTTTAAAATTAACCATTAGGGTTATAGTTTAAGGTAACCAATTTTTTATTTTAAAACACACAGGAGTCTATTTTCCTCCATCCTGGGATAAGATTTAATTCTTAATTATTTATGATGAGAAACTTTTAATTAATTCTGTAATATAACTTCAATTAAAAGTGTACAATTCAGTTATGAGAAATGTTTGAGACCAGTTTTATCTGAAATTTTATTAATCAACAGTGTGAGGCTAATCTCTCTGAAGGTTATTTAAATACTGTAAGCATTCCTCCTTACACAAAATGGATATTATACTGTGGTGAGAATATTTATGAGTCCCAATTGGGAGTTGGAAAATTAGATCTTTCTTGAATTGGTAAGATTTTAAAAGCATATCATTATATATACAAACGCATACTGTCAAAAATATGTTTTTACCATTAATGTAAGCATTCCTTGCTATTCAAGGATAGTATAATCTTTAAGATAGATTTTATATTTGTAAATAAACTTAAAAATATGAACTATATTAGAACCAAAAAGTTTATGATTTGTGCTGAACTATAACTTGATTATCAACACAGTCTTATATCTATCTTTTTATCACTAGTTTAAGAAAACAAGGCTAATGAAAGGAATCTATTAGGGAAATATTATAATTTTTTACTCTTGCAATTTGAGGTGTTCCAAATTGATATTTCATGTGGGCAAAGTATTATGGATTATTTTGTATTTGGCTATCATTTTCATAAGAGAGATAAAAAAAAATATTTTAATTGTATGAATATGTTTATAATTTGAAAAAATTTTAATTTCTTTACAGGGGCCAAATAAAATTAGCTGATTTTGGATTAGCTCGATTGTATAATGCTGATGATAAACAAAGACCTTATACAAATAAAGTGATAACTCTGTGGTATAGGCCACCTGAACTCTTGTTAGGTGAAGAAAGATATGGTCCTCCTATTGATGTCTGGAGTTGTGGGTTAGTGTTCAACATATATATATATTTCATTTATTCAATTAAGTAATTTAATACTTTTACCTGGTGTAATATTTACCTTGATTATATATCAATTATATATTCAAGATTTTTATTTACTAAGCTTAATATCTCTGTTTAGAGTTATTATTTAAAAGATATTGAAAAAGTTAATAATTTATTTGTAAGATAATAAAATGTTAGATATGTTTTTCTTTTCAGCAAATGAAAACTAAATTATTATTTCAATACTAAAATTTTTGTGTTTCAAATGAAGTATATTAAGTTATAAGTGTAAAAAAATAGCCTATTATTAAATCATTTCAAATTGTTTAAATTGTTATTCATAATATCAGATAAAAAAATTTTTTAGGTGCATTCTTGGTGAGCTGTTTACCAAAAAACCTATATTTCAAGCTAATCAAGAAATGGCTCAATTGGAGTCTATCAGTCGCATTTGTGGAACACCTTGTCCAGCTGTTTGGCCCAAAGTTATACAACTACCACATTGGCACACCTTTAAACCAAAGAAGCAATATCGCCGTAGACTAAGAGAAGAATTTTCATTGTAAGTAGATGTGTTATAGATTTTTTTCTACATTTAGTTGATGTACAATTCATTTCATGAAAGAATTAATGTTAACCATTTTCATTAATTTATGTATCATATGGTGGTGCATGCTTAAATGTGTGATAAATATTTAAAATGGAACCAAAGAAATCTTTTGTCACATTCTATTTTATACATATAAGTATCAAATTTTTATTGTTTTCAAGCCTGCAGATTAAGTGATGTCGGTTGATCTATGTTGTTTAAGTGCTAACCAATATTAAATTTTGAAAAAAAGCTTTATATACATATATATATATATAGATAGATTGATAATTATATAAAAATTTGTGTTTTTAAAAAATATTGATATGTTTAGAAACTCAGTTATAGTGCACTAAGTATTTTTCTTGTTAAAATAAAAGAATATTATAGTTGGTTTGTGCATATGTGTGTTAAGTATTTCATTAACTTGCAAATAACAAATAAATTAATTTTCTGAATTTTTCAAACCAAAATTTTCTAGGATTTTTTAGTCAGAAATTAAATTGCACGATATTTACACTTATTTTAAGTAATTATTTTGTAATTTTAAAGTATCAAATGGAGATTTTTAAGGAACAAACTCTCTATAGAATCATCGTGTTATACTGTTTAATTTTAATTTCAATAATTCAACTTTATTTTACCAATACTTAAAGATAAAAATAATAATTATTTGTAGGTTTGTTTCTTTTATAATTATTATAATATTGTTTTCTGATTAATTAATTCAAGAATTTAAACCTGTTAATATATAGGACATCATCTCTTATCTCTTTTAAGGGTATCATAGTATATTCAAGGAAACAAAACTGAAAATTCTATCTTAATATTATTAGTCAATGTTAAAAAATGAAGATCTTGTAGTAAAAGAAACTGTAAAAGTGTTGAATAAAAAATTGTATTTTCTTCCAATTGACAAATAAATTTTTATTATTATTATTTTTTTTTTCCAAATTTATTTATTCCCTACTAGATTTCAATCATTTTTGAATTTCATATCTCCTCCCCAAGAGAAGCAATAAAAAGATGGAAGAGAATACAAACTTTTGAAAAGTTTGTCCTCTCTATCTCTATTGTTAGTTTCAGTTTATTTGAACAACTCAGTTTATAAAGTTTTCTTTTTTATGGTGAGCACTGGGTGACTAATCATTTGCTACGACAATGTTGGAAACGGCTATTCATTTATCATTATATCCTCTGGGTGCTGGTGAACACACAGAGGTGAGTAGCAATACCAACATCATACACCACAAATCTGATTATAGTGTGGGCCACATTCATTCATTCATCTTCTCAGAAGAAAGGAGAAAAAAACATCCATGCTCAAACCAGGATTTGAATCTGGGATAAATCTTAGGAATCGGAACTGCTAGCTATAACTAATTAAGTCATTGGCTGAACCCTTTGTTGAGAGAGATTGAATCAATTCCACTGATAATTTGTTGCAGTTGAAAAAACAAACATGTTTAGTTGAAGTAAAGAAAAGAAAATTTTGAAAGTAGATGAAACAGTATTTAATAAAACAAAAATTATCAAAAAATATGGAATTCCAAAGAACTGCTCCTCTATAATTTAAAGAAAAAGAACTTCAAAAGGAAACAATGCTTCCAAAATATTCCCTCAAAAGCATTTTTAAGGAAGTAAAACACATCATTAACTTTAAAAAGTTTTGCTTGCTTGACTGAGCAGGAATATACCTTCCTGCTAATAATAATGTCCTTAAAGAGAAATCCAAATGCTTTGCTTTTAAACTGAACATTCTTGGAAAATTTCAAAGCATCAAATGATTTGCCTTAAAAGTTCAAAGACAGACTTGGTTTGAGTATTAGAAAATTGTGTGGTGAAGTCCAATCAATAAAATGTAAGTAGATGTTATTAGCATGAATTTTTAGTTTACGTGTGTTCCTTTCAGTGCATTTTAAATCATTCTTTTGAAAGTATTTTATTTATAAAGAAAAAGCCCTTAGTATAAAAATCATAATAATCTAATACATTTTTCTATTTTATGAACTGTTTTACCATTTCCTACAACTTTGTGAAGCGAGCACCTTACTATATTATATACAAAATTTAAGTAATGTAAACAATTTCAAGTATTTATGTAAAATCATCTCTGTTGTAATTTATAAATTTGCTTAAATAATGCTTTTGAACTAATTACTAATTTTATTTGTATTTTAATTGCATATTATATGGCCAAAAATAATATTTATTCGATATTTAAATGTCAACACTTTCTTTTTAAGAAATCTATTATTGCCCCTGTAATTTATTTCTTGGGAATCTGTAAAATTTCTAAATAAATTAACTTTATTTATATTTGTTTTATATTTAAAAGAATTCTTTATTTATAAATACTACTTAATTAACATTCCATAACTGCAAAAACAAATGTTTTAATATGGTACATTTTTTTTTAATGGAAATTTGTATGGTTTTTAATTTGAAGTGTGAAAAGTATCTTTAATAGGTTAATATTCCCTGTTAAAGATACTTTTCAAAAAAAAGTTTTCATTTGATTAAAAATTTTTATGGTAATTTAAGAATTAAAATTATTTTACTGTATAAATTGTTTTTAACAAAAATCACAAATTAACTAGATTTACTAAAATAACATTAATTATCTAAATAACAATGAATTATTTCAAAGAATTTATGCAATGATCTTTTCTTCCAAAAGTGTAATTAATAAAAATTGTACTGTATAAAGATAACTATTGAAAGGAAAGTAAGTCACATCCACTTTTAAAGAGATTTAGCGTTAAATTATAGATTCTTATGATATTTATTATATAGTATACTTATTGTATACAAGAAAGTAAATAGTATTTTGTGCAATTATAATTTTATTCAACTACAAGAAATAATTTGAGTCAATTTTTGGGTAGCTAATGCTAGTTTTTAGTTCAACACCTTATGTCTTTAATTTTCATTGTGAGCAGAATTCCTGTAAGCTCAGATCTTATGTATTAAAAGTTTATATGAAATGTCAAACCTACTGGCATGTTATTTCAACATTTCACTCCTCTGTTGGAAAGTAAGCCAATTTCATATTAAAATTTAATTTCTAAATGCAGACAGGAAATATTGAAACAAAGAGTGGGTTGTTTTATTTTTAATTTGTTGTATGTAGTATTTAATTTATAGTTCTATCCATCTTAGGTCAAGCTGGCAACTAAATGGTTTTTGCTCTAGCCTTCAATTCAACAGTTGTTGTGCTCAAGTCCCTTGTAAGAACCATGATGATTTTAGTGTCCTTGTTTATCTGTAGGTTCAAGTCTAATTAATCCTTATATGCAAAAAGTGATAGTTGAGTGATAAACAAACCATCTATTTTTGGTTTTATTGTGCTTATTATTGCAATTTGTACTTCCCAGTAATTAACATTAAAAATAATACGCATTTCAGTAGTCTAAATTTTGCTGTATCGAATACTCGCCCCCCTCCCCCCATTTTATGCCCATGATTTTTTTATAAAAATTGATTATATATTTATTTTGTTTTTAAGTAGTCTTATTATAAGCATTTAATTGAGATTCAGTAAGTATTTTAATTTTAACAGTGTGAGTATAATGTTAAAATAACTGCACAGTTTGAATTCTATGAATTAAATTGCAATTCATAGAATACAAATTGTGCAATGATTGCAAATAGATTTTAAACCAAACAAATAGCAATCCAAACAAATATTCAATAAATAGCAACATTTTCTGTTAAATTTACTTGTTTTAATTTAAAATAGGTTATTGATTAAAATTTCTTAACAAAAGATAATTTATTGTTCTAAATGCTTTCTTTCCTACACTGCTTGTGTTAAACAATTTTATCTGTGTGTTTGATATTTTGTTTTAAATATATTTTTTAATTCAGCTTCCAAAATTATTTTTTTACTTAATAACATTAAATTTTTTCATTCAAAATCAATATACAAGTAATGTTTTGTATGTTGTAGTATGCCTCTACCAGCTCTTGATTTACTTGATCAAATGCTTGAACTTGATCCTGAGAGAAGAATTACTGCTGAAAATTCTTTAAAATGTGAATGGTTGAAAGATATCTGTCCTGAAAGAATGGAGCCACCCAAGTATGTTCTATATTTTTTATTCATTGTGTTATTGAGTAAAATTTAAAAAGTTAAAAAACTCATTTGTTAAATAAGCATTTTGTGTATCACATTCTTTTTATAATTATTTTGTTATTTATATTGTTGTATCAAATACGACCACAGCCTAGATTTACGCCTTGGCGGCAGTGGATCTAAATGCATATCAGTTCTGCCATAAATTTGTTTTATACATTCTTCAAACATTTAATTGCTGTAATGAATATCTATTTCACTCAAATTATATATATCTATCTTTCTTTTATTAGCCTACCTCTTAATCAAGATTGTCATGAAATGTGGTCTAAGAGAAGAAGACGGCAAATACGTTTAGATCAAGATGCAATTAATGCTGCCATGGGGAACAATCCTGCTCTACTAGCTCAGACAATGGATAATATATCCATTCTAAATCCTGCAGCATTTAACCCCAAACTTCAACAAAATTATTCAGATAATTCTTCTAGTAATGCATGGACCTCTGATTTACCTGGGACATGGAATAAAAAGGACAAAAGTGATGAAAAAATTGTTGATAGAAAAGCTTAGAAATCATGTAGACAATTTGTTTGTGCATAGAAACTGACTGTGATTAAATTCATGATTCCTCACATTGTATGATATCACTCTATATTAATTTTTTTTTTTCATAAGCTTTGAAACATTTCAGAACAAGTTAAGTCAGTCTAAGAGAGAACTCTGTGAGTTTCTCATCACAAGTAAGAAACAAATCAATAAAATAAATGTACTTTTTATATTAATGAACCAAAATAAAAATTTTAGTTTCTTTTACTTGTGTGTTAAAAGAAAAAAAAAATCTTTTTCAGAGGCAACTAGAGAAGCGTATTTTGGATGCCATGTTATAAATTCTTTCACTTATTTCAAAAAGAAAATACTTTACATATTCAAATCTGTGATCTGTAATAATTTTCATATTTATATATTTATTAGCTGAAGGATTAAAGTTAAGAATTTGAAACTTTAATCAACTAAGAAACATATTTATTTACTGCTGTTCATTGCTTATACATTAATTAATAAACTTTTCCTGATAAATATAATAGCCATATTGACATCGATTATTGATATAAAATTCTTCCTATTTCATAAGAAAATACTTATTTTTACTGCTTAATTTTTTTTTTTTTTTTTTTTGCGAGATTGCATTTTAATAATTCAGTGCTCATTTATTACTCTGTGTTACATAGTTTAAAAAGGTTGTGATAAATATTTTTTTAGATAATTTTCTAACCGCATTCTAGAAATGTGCAACTCTATTAAGTGAAAAATTTCAGCTGGTGGTTGGAGAAAGCATCCCATAAAATGGTGTCCTGACATGCATTTTCTTATTGCAAGAATACATCTGCAGAGCTTGTAATACCTAATTATTATTGTAATAAAATTTAAAAACAGTAGTGGGTTTTCCTTTTGTCTATATTTATTGTTTTTCTAAAATTCCATTATTTAATTTCATTAGTTTGTCAAAAAACTTTTTGAATGTTTGTCTTGTATGATTATTTCCTTCTATGGTCTACTTTAAATATAAAAGAATACCATTTCAGTTTTGAAACAAAATATTTGTTACAACTGGTGTAAATATATATATATATTATTTTTATCTTTCAACTACTATCTCATTTGGATAGAGCAAATTTTATTTATTTTCTAATAAAATAAAAAAAACTTTAATTTATGAAATGTAATAAAATAACAGATTTATAAGTTTTTAATAAAAGGAAGATAAAAGCTAATAAATATGTTTTTCACTTATTTTAACTTCTCAAATTTAGAGAGTCATTCTTCAAACTATAAATTGCATTTAAATTTTATAGTTTTCTATAAATATCAAAAAATGTTTGTCCTTAAATTTGTTTATATTATATTTTTTACTGCACCTATTTATAGTGGGAACATTAAACATAATTCAGTTTATGTTCAATGTTCCATCATGAAAAATGTGCTATAATTAGCTTACCAGTAACACAGCATCCTCTAACATGATTAGATAAAATGAAAAACCTTTATGCATTTCTGTGTCTGTGCTGTAAAATGTACATATTTTTCTACTTAACTTGAACATTATTTGAATAAAGTGAATTTTTCAATTCCCAAGTAAAGCAGAAAGCATTATGCATAGTTTATATTCAATGAGGCATATCATCTAGTCAGAAATACCCTATACAATAAAAGAAAGCTTTGTATTCAATTAAACATCTAGTTTTTCAAACATTGAAGTGTAGAGCGATTGTCTTAAACAACTTTTAGAAATTTATAAAGACAGATAACTTTTATTTAAAAATTTATTTATTTAAAAGTAAAGGAACAAATATTACATCAACATTAAGATGAAGTAAAAACATTTCAAACTAGAAAAAGACTTTAATTTAAATTTAGAAATAGTCTGTGCTATTAAAAAAAAAAAAAAATTCTATAGTGTTTGTACTGCTGCAAAATGTTTGTCTCTGAATGCCAATAATTGATATAGCATTTGGATTCATGAAAGTTAAAAATAATTCTGTTGGTTGGTAACATCAGTAAGCCAAAAGCTCTTATAATAGGTTTATTGGAGAACCATCTGTCAGTCTAGATTTTATGACAAAAATTGATTTCAAAAATTCTAAAAATGCTTAGGTGTGCACAATATGGGGGAAAACTCTCAACTGATTTTAAAGTTGTTAGAAATAGTTAGGGAAATTTAACAAAGATATACAACACATTAAGGTTTTTAGTGCTGAATGAAACTACTTTGGTGAGAAAATAAATGCTGGGCCCAACGCTCATGCCAAAAAAGTAACTTTTTTTTTTTTTTTCTTTGAAATGTAAAGATACTTTAGTACAATAATTCATTGGTAAGTATGATTAAAATCATGCTAATTTATGTTTTAAATGTGTAAAGGAAACAAATTGAACATTTGAGTAACTAAAAATTTATTAAAGATTGGTTTCTAAGTTTTTTTTTTTTTTTTAACATTAAAAATTATATAAAATGAAAGATTTTAGCTTCAATGCTCTATTGTTGTCAGTTAATCCATTACAAATCATTTGAGCCATTCCAATGTTAAATTAGTGTTCTTATACCATCAAACAAACTACTTTATTACTCCAAAATTTAATTAAATTATTGATGCATTTAAAACATATTGTGTAAGAATTTTGCTGTGGAATCTAGGCAAACCAATTAGAAGTCAAATATAATGGTGGCTTGGAAGCAATTTTCAATTTGCATCAATATTGTATCTTTATCTCTAAAAGAGTTAAAAATCTCAAATATTTATTAAAGATACAGCTATCTTTACCTGCGTGCGAGAAAGAAATGAAAAACATGCCTAAACTATCCATAAATAAAATTGTTATATTTGAATTTGTTGGTGAAAGTTTTGTAGACATGAAAATTGAGGATTTATTTGTGGAAGAAGTTGACAACGATGTGATGGAAATGAAAATCTGAAAATAAAAATCTGTTTATTCTGAAATCGATAATATTCGACATGATTGTGAAATTAATGATATAATGTTAATAAAAATGTTTGATTAAAAAATTCTAAATTGAGCTGAAAATCCAGAATTATTTTTCTTAAATGCAAACTTTCTGCTTAACAAGATTGAAACTTTAAATTATAGCAAAATTGTTTATTTTCATATTCAACTAACAAACAAATCAAAATCAGGTATTTAAAAGATAATAGAAAGTGCAAAAATTGGTGATATCATTAAATTAAAAACGTTCTTATTTTTGTTTCACTTGGGTGATGAAGAAATTTATTATATTAAAGTAAAATTAAATGTTAATTGCCTTGGTCTCGTGTTAGATGTACATGTATAATTCAAAAAAAAAATTTGAATTACTGATTTAGAATTTAATGTTTTTAGAGGTTAACCTTTATTTTTGTGCTCACATATGTTCAGCACTCTATAATAGTTTCACTTATTATTAGAAACCTATCTACCGTAATTGAGCAATGTTACCTACATCTGTCAAGAGTTATGTCAAAATCTTTTTGTTCTATTTCATTTTGTCTAATAAATATATTGAGGCATTAAACTTACAACAAATATACATTTGATTTCAAAATTATTGATTTGATGCTCTGAAAATTAACTCTATGTTCCTATTTACTATTTTATTTAATAAATGAATCGTGAAAAATATCAACTGGAACATCATTTAAGTCACTATCAACACTCTTAAGTTACTAAATAAATTTGTTAAAACATATTTACTTCAATGCTATAATCAAAGTTCTAAAAACGAACCCTGATTTTGTTAGTGTGAGTTACTGCACAAATTGCTATCTGCCTATTGTTCAAATGTATAAAAATTATTGATCTAAAAAATAAGACTGAAATAAAAAATGGATAGTAGTTTCCAATTGCTGCTTGATAAAAATGTTTATTATCTTTCTATTTACTTAAAATTATTTTTATGATGAATATGCAGTAGAGATTAAAGTTGTCTTGTGAATATAATTGAGATTAATGAAATTCATTCAAAAGTTAAATGTACATAACAGATACTTATTGAAGGGAAGACTTTCTTGCAGCAAAATTAATTTTTATTCTGAAAATCAAGCATAATGATTTAGTATCTATACAAACTTATTTGTCACAGTTAAGAAAAATCAATAAATATATAGAAAATATTTGAGAATTTTTCTTCAAAGATAATATGAATGTAAAGAAACTGTGATTTATTTAATATTAAGTAAACTAATCTTCCTATGGATTATTGAGTCATTTGATCTGGTATCCATGATCAAATGTATATTCAAGTTAAAAACAATTGCTTGATTTTAAAAAGTACATTTTAATTGTTAATGAAATGTTAAATAGGGAAACCATTTATATCAAATTAGTGAACTGTATGTGGCCTAAGAAATGAAACTCTTGTGTTGTGCACATTAAAATACATGAGCAACTTTGAATGTTTTTCAATATATATGAAAAATAGCTACATTTACCAATCTTTAAAAGCTAGTTTTTCCTTTATTTCAGGAATAAATAATACTGTCATATAGACTGTAAATAAATACTTACTTGAATCTCTTATAAAGCAAAGGGGTAAATCCTAGTTTTCAATTAAATGAAAATGTTATTAAGTTTCTGGCTCTTTTTTATGTGTTTGTAAATAAAATACTACTAAAAAATTTCTAATCTTCAACAAAATGGGAAAATCAAATTTTCTTGTGAAAATGATATTGGTCTACTTCATATTATTATGCCCATTTGAAAATTGTTAATATTTTATAAAATGCATTTAATTATCTAAGGTCATTGCAGTATAAGCTATTGATAACTATATAGTACTGCGCAAGTTTAATTCTAAATGATTATGATCTTACGTCAAAGTACAAACCAAAACACCTTATTTATCAATATTATTTCTATATTATTAATATGAGAAAATTTTAAAATTTAGTAATTACTTTTTAAAATATACTGACTTATGTAAATTTGATTAATAAACTATTGCTCATGTTTAAAAACATGCAAATATATTTAGAGGAACAAATTTTCTTTCCAACAAATCTGGGAAAATTCACTCAGAATGGATTGATATTGACTGAATGTTGTGTCACTTTTTTCCTAACTCTTATTGATAGAGATAAGACAGAAAAGCTGTTATTATAATTACTATATACATATTTGTTACTTACAGTTCTTTATCGAGTTGTCTGATTACTATTTCAAGAGCCATTGTGCATGTGCACTTGTAGTTATATTCTAAAATTTAACTTTCACTGTATAGTGCTAAATGCCAATGCATGGCAGTTCTTCAAAGTGAAAATCTCAAGTTCACATTTTTAACTGCTGAATATCCAAAGAGTGTTGTATTTCTGAATACACACCAGATGGAGAGTTTTGATTTTGAAACTTTATTCCTCTCCTCGTGTGAATATAGCTCACTATCTGAAAAACCTTTTAAGACATTATATTTTGAATGCTTAAAATAATTTTTAGCTGGTATATACTTTGTAGTATTATGGGATTTCTATAATCGTACTGTGTTGTATCAGTATAAAATTTCAAGCTCAATCATATATTAAATAAAGGGAAAAGAGTGTATATTTATGCACATATATCATTGGAGTAGGTATTTACCTAATTTCTCATTTTATGAAACATGAATATGGCCCACTATTCATAATACTGTACTGTTTTACTACCCTGTAGGAGCTTTTTGAGTGTTTACCTAAAAAACTGAAATCATGATATGATAGCCTATTTGGGACTAAAGCCTATAGTCCTTATATTTGGTATCTTAACCAAGGACCATTGGATGCCCCTCTTGGTTAGGTCAGCTTAACATGAAACACAGTGTTATGTTATTGATGAACTGAAGGGATGGAAATGGTGAGTTGGCCTTGACCAAGGATTGGATCTGCGCCTCAAGAGCATGAAGCCCAACCGCTGGGCTTAAATAGAATCATTTATTAAATTATATTTTACAGTAAAAATATTTATTTTTAAAATTTAATTCATTTAAATATTTAATCTTTTTTACTTTACATAATGATTATAAAACATGTTTAAGCAGAAAATAAAGTTCATATAAAGTGGTTATTCTTTTAAATCAATGCTATATTCTTTAAATCAGTCTAAATTAATTAATTTATTTATTCATTCCAAACTTTGCATTCAAATCAGTTGGATATATAAAATGTTACTAGAATACTTTATTTACTATCATGTTACTGAAATTGTTGTAAATTCCATAAAAATTTAGGAATACAAATCTAGAGGTTCATAAAGTATTAAAACAGATTTTCTTAATGAAATCACTTTTGAAAATTCTTTACAAATATGAATATTAATTTTTTTACCAAAAAATTTAAATATTCTGGAAAACATCTGAAAAACAGTTTTATTGATTAAAAAAAAAGTAAAAATACTAGTATTCTGAAAAAAATATGTAAAAATTAATATTATGATAAAAATATTGCAGAAAAAATAATTTTTAGGATACTTGCTTTTATTGAAAAAAATGAAGAAAGTTGTGTAAATAAGATTATTCACAACTGAAATAGAGATCAAAATTTGTGTGTGCAATCTATAGATTTTAGCAAAAATATTACTTGAATTCTAATAAAATTTTAATTAATTTCTGTTGTAAGAATGAATTTTAGTCTTGACATTATTAATTAAAAAATTATGTATGAAAAAGTTCCATTACATTCTTTTTATAATAGGTAACATGTATGTGAACTTATTCATTAATTGTGATGTTAATTTTCATTAACTAAATGCAGATTAATTTAACCCTTGAAAATATGTATTTTTTATTGGCTTCATTCAGAAAAATTTACAAAAAATAAATATTACAATTCTAAATATATTTGAGTCACAAAATTGTACATATAATTGTTGGCAGTAGATTAAAAAATAAAAACAAGTCAAATTATTGAATGTTATTTGAAGTCATAATAAGTGATAACTGTGATACAAACCAACAGAAATGATGTTTTCACATGTTTCTTTTCTCAAAACCATTTACCATAGTTTGATGTATATTCAAAATTTGCACATAACCACCGTTGGAACAAAAACAATAAATTTTTCCATCTGCTTTTTGCATGTCCATTTACATTATAAACTGAAGAACTGTTTTCTAGATTTCTTTATTTGCAATAACTAAATACTGTTTATGAAAAATCCTGTTTGTAAACAATGTACTATGGTTGTTCTAAAATCTTTAATGAGTGAACTAAATGTTCCAAGAAACTTTGGTTTTTCCCCCAAGAAGTAAAATCAATTATATATATATATATATATATTATATATATATATATGTGTGTGTATATATATATATATATAAATATATATATATATATATATATATATATATATATATATATATATATATATATATCCTAACCTATGCTATTCACATAATTACATGGTGTCAAAGTAAAATTGCACAATTTTTAATTTTTATACAGTAGAACCTCGCTTAACAAATTTTAAAAGACTTGCTTAGCAAGAGACTTTTTGCATGAGTGGTAAGGACACAAGTCCTGTATTGTGCATGCTATAAATCTGTCTGTTAAGTACTCAATCCAGTTGTATCGCATATGGTCTCCCATTTTTTCAAACTTTCATTATATGTCCATGAATTAAAATTTTTTATTTTTAATAATTTTTTTTATATTAAAATTTCCTATTACATAAAAGGAGCAATTAAATACTTTAATTACGTATATTAATTTTAAAAAGTACATTTTTATGACTATGTTTTACGTAAGTTTTCAATAAAGTTATTCCTTGAGAAACGTACTCAATTGTGAAGAATTTTTTTAATAAAAATAGACTCATATGATAATAATTTATTATTAAATATGATAAAAATAGTTATTGAATAACTACAGAATTAATTTTTAACTGTCTGTATAAACTAATATATTTGGCAGCAATTCGAGCTTGGGGAGAAACAAAATGCTGGCAGAAAGTATGCTTGTCTCTGATGTATGCACAAAGAGATTCCATTTGAAGCTCTTTCAAGAAAGCCAGGACAAAATTATAACAATTGCATAGTTCACAATCATATCTGAAATAAAATATTTATCAGCTTAATTCATCTGTATAATTTTTTAATCACATATTTAAATGTACATTCATAAAAGAATTACGGCATATATTACATACAAAAGTAAAGTATTTAAGTAGTTACTTCGCTTTTATCAAAAAAATGACGATTTTAACATTGATAAATTAACTAACAAATTCAGGGACTTTTGTACATATGAAGCAAGATTTGTTTATACAGATTTGTTTCAGATGCATATATTTTTAAACTTTTCCTAAATCACAAATTTAAATTGTTTGAAAAAAAAACTTTCTTAATGTTTACAAATTTAAATTGTTTTAAAAAAAAAAACTTTGAAAAATATATTAATAATGTTATTAATATTATATATTAATAACATAAGGGGCAGGCTATTCCTGATTTTTCTAAAAGGGCAAGTATGGAACTTTTTTCCATTACAAAAGATAATTTGTTTTAATATTGTTATAGTGAAAATAATTTTTCAGAAAAATTTAAAAATCAATAACATAGATAAATTGTAATATTTCAGATAATTTATTTGATCACTTATTTTTCATTATGTGCTCACTGACTTACTAAAATTGAATAACAATGAATACCTTTCTGAACTCCAAACATCTTGTTCAAAAACCTTATATAGAACTTGATCCCAATGATATTGAAATGACCTGTTCATAGAATTAAACAGTTTTATTGAAAGGCATTGATACCATCCTTGGTTATTACTTCTTTGCTTTCCATTGCAATCATATTCAAATACATAGCCTATAAAAGGTAAAGCAGTCATTCAGAGTGAATATTTATTATTATATAATAAATTTTTTAAAAAAATTTAATGAAAATTTTAAGTTTGTAAATTAAATTTATAAGCTTAAAAAAACATTATTCATTCATTTCATTTAAAAATTATATGCATGAGTGTACATTTATCTCTTTTCCATGATAAAGTTTTCATTGATTAATATGAATATACAAATCAGAATTCATTCTTCTACATGGAATTTATATACTTTGATAAACTATTAATACATATCGAAAACTTTAATTCACAATCATTGAAATGTTTTAAATATAAATAATATAACACACTAGTTTACTTTAATCTATTATTATTATTTTATAATCTTTAGATTTTCAACAAATATAGTTTGCTGAAATGCAAATAAGTATCCATAATAAGTACATATAATAAAATGAGTGTAAATAAGTGTATTTGTACTCATTTTATTATATATATATATATATATATATATATATTGCAAATATTTTGAAAACATTTTACTGTAACTATTTTAGAGACTTTTTAATACTAAGTGTGTGTTATTATGAAACATCTATTTATAAATTTAATCAGTATTAAATTTAACATGATGTAATTTCAGTGAATTTGATAGGATGTAAAAATTACTTGTAAAAAACTCTTAGTTAGAAGGATGGTAAAAGTTGAAGTAAACAAATATGAAATGATTTACTGTTTCAAAATAATGAACCATGACACATATTTTATTTTCAAATTAACCAAAAAGAAAAAAAGTTATTTTTATTTCAAAACATGCTTAAAATACTACATATTATTAAAAATTTAAATTCAAAAGATACAACTTCTATCTGCAACATTGAATGTATTAGAAAAGGTATTCCTCAAAGAGTAAATATATATTTAGTAGATAGATTTGATAGATTCATTTGGAAACATAAGGTTTATAATTATAAATCTTATGTATCCCTATGAATTTATTCTCTTTTGCTTTCAATTTGCAGAATTGCGAGCTGTCATCTGTGTAATGGAGAAAAAATGTATGTATATTGTTATTTAGTTCACTTGACATATTTATAAATATTCATTTCACACCATATCCTGCTAAATCACTTTAATTTTATTAAAAAAATGATTTAATTTAGGAGAAAAATAATGTTGAAAGAAAAAATAACTGTAATCAATGAATTTGATTTCAGCTATTATAATACTCAGATATAAGAACTCAGGATTGTTGATAATATGTTTCTTTAATTTTAAGATGGCTGTTTAATAAAATTAAATAATTACTTAAAAGAAATATCTAATCAAAATATGAATCTCATTTATTACCCCATAAACTAGATTAAATGTACGTCACATAACATCCAACATTTGTAATATGTTTTATATAATGTTCTTTTACTTATTATGTTTAACATAATAGATTTTTTTTATTTTAATGTTGTTCTTTTATTCTTTAATGTTATTTTATATATAATGTTTTAGATTTAAGTTTCTTTTATTTGAAGTTTAACAATATTTTTCTAAAAAGAAAAACTTAAAAAATACCATTTGAGTCTGTAACTCCAATATGCAGATCAGAAGAGTTTCCATATGTACTGAAATGTTATATATTATGAATTAATCTTACATGTAAAGTTAAAAATAGTTTTCCAAGAACAAAATATATAAATTATAAGCAAAGCAGAAATTTTAATACATAAATCATATTTTATTAGGATTCAAATAATTTTTAAGAAAAAATCTAAACACAATTGGATAAAAAAATTTTTAATTATTTATTAATCCAATAAAATTTTGTATAAATGATAAGAAAATTAACTAAAAAAAACAGAAAAATAGCTTTTAAATCATCAATGATAAAGTAAATTAAAGACTGAGAAATTCAAATTTTACAATGAACAAATAATATTAAAATGACTTGATATTACTTTTGGTAAAAATATTTTTGCAAATGGTTAATAATTTTTTATGGTTTAAGAAAGGATAATTAAAGCTTGTATAAGTTAAAATTTAGAATAAAAAAATATTTTTAATTAATTACTTAATCAAGAATTGCCTTTATCTGCATATTTTCTCAATTTCAAACCAGTTTCTTTAAGAAACCAATTTGAATTTTTTTCATTAATAAGAACAATTCTTCTTTAATATTTGGATGGAAAAAAACTTTTTATCATGGAATATCATATGTAATTGTGTGTTATAATTTAAAATTATTTTCTCAATAGATTTAGTAATTTTAGAAACAAAAGAAAAAATTATACTAAATGTAAAAAAAAAAAAAAAAAAAAGTATTTATCAATCAAGAAAAAAGTTATTGATAGAACTTTTTTCTCTTGAAGGAAAAAGGTATTATGTGTGTGTAATTGAAGAAGATCTTTAATTGGCAATAAAGATCTCTAAATATTTTGTCAATAAGTCAGTAAAAAACGAATGATTGGTACTGTGTAATGTAAATATATTGGATAGCTTATTGTAATTTTCAGAACATTAAAATAAATGAATTACAATTAATTTGTTGAAACATTTTGTTTAGTGAATAAATGATTTTTATGTTTTCATGAATAAATTATTTTCATATTAAAATTTCATGTATTGCTATATGAATTAATAAAATAGCATTGTCAATTTTCATATCATTGTAAAAACTGATAAAAGTACATATGCTAAATGAAAGAATTCCGGATAAAAAAATCTTTTTTTTATAACTCAAATTCTCCAATAAAATTCAGAGTGGTAGAATATATTATACTTAAAACAGATATTCTAAAAATTTTTAATGATCTGTCAAAATAATGAGCAATATAGCTAAATAAGCTATTACTACTTTATTTTAACTTTGACTACTTTATGTCAAAATAAGAACATTTATAAAATCATAAAAATGAAAGTAAATAGATTTTAAAACTTTTTCAGCATATTTAGTATATTGTCTTCAATGGGAATTTCCATAAATAGTAGATTGTATTCACATGTCACAGTGTAGGTACACAGACAACTCCTAAGCACCTACTTTGATAAAGAAGAAATAGATTACTATCTATTATCATAAACCAGAGATTAAAAAATCTTTAACCCTAAAGTCTGATACTTAGATCCAAGCCTTATCACAGATCTAAGTTTTATCACAAAACAGCAATCAATGAATATTAGTTTTTGAAAAAATAAAATGCTTTAACATTCTTAAAAAACTAAATTTTACAGGAATTTTTTATTTACATAGATGGTCATCTTATGCTTTTAATATAATAAATATATTTATTTTAGTCATTAATGGTATAATATTTAAAAATATGAAACAATACACAGAAATAGCATTCAATAGATTCATGATGGTTTTAGAGAACCAATACAATAGAATTAAGCAAACTTGTTTAATAAATGAATTAATGTTATAATTATAATAATAAAAATCAGAAAATTTATTCAAAAAAATTGTTTTTATATTATAAAAGTAAACTCATTTTAGCTTTGAGTTTTTCACTCACTTTTAGTATAAAGCAAAACTAATAAAAATTTATAATTTAAAATTATAAGCCAAATATACTTATTTAAATTTAATTATGTTATTAAATGTCAGATGTAGATATCAATGCTGGGGGAAAAAAATAAAATTTAAATAATCTTTCATGTATTTGAAAAGACAATGCATAATTTTTCGTACCAGTAAGATAAATACACAAAACACTGCAAGTTTTTAGAATAAATTAAAGTAATTAAACATAATATTCTGACACTAAAAATTTGAGTTACATTACTAAATATGTGTATATAATGTAATGTAAATTTATAAATAACGTATAGAAAATAATCTAGTAAATTTTAAGATAGTCATAAAGCAATAATATAAAATATTAGTATTATAAAAGAGTTTACAACTGTAATAATTTATTTTTTATTATGGTTAAAATTTTCCTACATGTAAAACTCATATTTATATTTTCCCCTTTAATGTACATTAAAAGTTCATAAAAATTTATAATTTATATGCATATACAAATTTTGTTTTGTGAAATCTTTCACTTAAGTTCTTCACAATATCTAAATTTTGTAACCAATATTTGCAAGCAAAAGCTTTTAATTTGATTTCATATATTCAACAAGTTAATATAATAAATTTTTAGTGAATAATATTATTTAAAACTATTGTAAGAATTATTCAATTGCAATTGTTCTTCAACAATAGCTTTAATAATCTTACTTCAAGAAATCTCCAACAGTAGGTTTTATAACAATAGTATTGGATTCTCTGGAAGCATTTTTAAAGGGATAAGGAATACGGAAAGGTGGAATTCGTAACTCAGAATTTGAAATATCTTTTTTGCAACATGCACATATTTCTGAAAATTTAAAAGTAAAAACTTTTACATTCTTTTCACAATGCTGGTAGCATATTATTCCAGGATCAACATCCATTTTTGAATTATGTAAAAGAATTAGACTTCAAACAATTATTCATGCAGCATATAACTGTTCACACGGTAACCTACATATTTGAAACTTCTAATGGACCAAAGCTATTCAAAAAAATGAAGGTTTTTAGGTTAGGTTAGGTGACAACAAAAAACTGTTTTGGAGCTTTATGCTCATAAACTTGTAGCTCACATTCAGTAAGATTCAGTTTTTATTTGAAACCTAAACCAAATTCATTCGCCAAGTTAGTCATGAAATGTTTTTTTAGCCTCTCGTTAAATACGATCTAAGCTTCATGGTTCATGCTAATGACAACCATGTGTGTTTGATTACTCAAGTAGTTTGAAGATATTTAAAATCTTACTTTTTCCATGTGAAATTTTTTGTATTTAATTTTAATCAGATTCTTTAAGTAAAATAATCAATTGTTTGATTCCTGGTGAAATAATAAGTAATCAACAAATATACTGAAAAATATTTGAAATCCGAGATTTCTTAATTTATAGTTTGTTTCATAAAATAATTTTTAGTCTTTATAATTTTAAGAAAAATAAATGTAAAATTAATAAAAAATGGAATTAATTTTTAAATTGTGACATTATTTCATCGTGTTATTTGCATGAATTTTATTTCAGAGTAAGTATTTAATTGTACTTTTTATATAAAAGTGACATTTAAAAAATTCTAAAAATTTATTAGTTTGGTATAACTTTTAAAACTTATACAAGAACTTGATCAGTGATTGAAAAATAAAAGTAAAAACATTTCCGAAAAGAACAAAACATAAAACGTTTTATTCTTTTCAAAAGTATTTGAATGAGAAATGTTCATAATAAATATTTCTATGAAATACATCTTGATCTGAAGATGATTACAAAACATAATGTATAAAAATATTTTTATTTTAAATAATAATAACGTTTCAATAACTCATTCATACATTTAATAATTCCTAAACAGGATTGTGTTCATTATAGTCGGCTAATGCAGGCCTTGAGAGCTTTACCTGCAGCTTTTGCTAAATAGATTTCTTCTCCGAATTGTCTACAGATACATAATTTGTAAAAATTATAGTATTAATTTAGAATTCAATTTAAAATAAATTTTAGCATTGTTTATTTTTCTGCCATTTAGTATTTATATATTATTTTTTTATGATTTATGAAATGAAATTAGACAGTTATACTGCAACATCTAAATTTTTTTCTTCTTTGGATATAGGAAATATTTAAGGAATATTGTGTAAGCCTTTGATTTAGAATAATAAAATTTCTAAAATCAGTTCACAGATTTTTTTTAAATCATTATAAAATATTTTTTTAAAAAATGATGTATTGAAAAGAATATTTTTTTTACTAATTTTAAAAAAATTTCAAAATTATGAGTTATTAAGAAAAAATTAGGAATGTAGCAACACTGTCGACTATCGATGATTGTAAATCCTTCTTTACATATTATGGTGCGCAAAGAGTGGTATGCTTTTTAATTTCATGTTGCAATATTTATATCAATCCTTCAGTAACTGTTGAGTCAGCTAATTAATTTAAGGCAAACCGCAAATTCGGTAGACAATCCGATTGAGACGCCGTCTTATAGTAGACAAATGCGATCTCCTCGATGTCTTAGTGTGACGTAGTTAAAACGTAACTGACGTCATGGAATTTTAATCCAATGAGAACGCTGTCTCGCGGAAAGTTACCAGATATTTCAAACCTGCTTTAGATGCCTTAAAAAGAATCAGAGCAACACCTGATCGTATGGATAAAATGTTCCTAATTATGGATCTTCTAGATAAGGCTAGCAAAAAACAATAATGTCAGCCACACAACGGAAAATTCTAATTTGTTCTTGAAATTCCTGGGGAATTAGAAATAGAATGGCTGAGTTCCGTGACTTTGTAAATGAGCACAACCCTGACATAATTCTCATTCAAGATTCTTTTCTTAAAAATTCAATTACTATATATCTTTCAGGATATTTATCATATAGAAATGATCGCCTTGCAAATGCAACTCTTAACGGAGAGGGAACAATTATTTTTATTAAGAGTTGTTTCCCCCACTACAGAAAAACACACAAAAATTAGTTACTGTAGAAGCCACCTTGGTGACTGTCACCCTACCTACACTTCCCCACATTACTTTCTGCTCCACATATATTCGCCCTGTACCTCAATACCATATGAATCTTGAAACTTTATTTGCTACAAACTATGACATCTTAGTGTGGAGATTTGAATGCCAAACATGCTGCATGAAATAATATAAAACTCCAATAAAATCGGAAAGCATCAAATCTTTCACTGATAAAGCCGAACTTACAATCTATGCACCGGACACACCCACTCATTTTAGCGCTAATTCTGCTACCACAATAGATATTGCTGTCATCAGAGGAATCAATTACGGCATGACAATTAAAGCTCTCTCAGAACTCAGCTCATATCATAATCCAGTTATGATCGAGTTCAACCTAGATATTCCTCTGATTAAATCACCCACTATTCATAACATGGACTAGATTAAATACAAACAAATATTAAAAAATAACTCATTCACCCCATCAAAGTTAACACGGGAGATGAACTCGAAATCGAAACTATTCGCTTGGAGGTGGAGCTGCTCACAGTGCACCGCGAATCAGAGAAACCGATTTCCCCCAGTCCCACTCTCCTTCCCCGATACCTGCGAGACTTGAAAACTAAAAGAAACAGGCTACGTAGAATTTATCAAAACTGCAAAACTGAACAAGCTAAAATAGAATATAATAGAGCCAATAATGAATTCAGAGCCAAGCTTAGCGAATACAACACCACACAATGGAGAGAATATTAAAACCATTAACTACCCACGACCGCTCCATTTGAAAGGTCGTCGGCATGTTCAAGAAAAAAGTGCAGAATTTTCCGCCCATTCAAGGTCAAAATCACTTAGCCTATACAGATAAAGATAAATCTGAAGCTATAGCTGATGTATTTGAAAAACAATTCACGACACACAATCTACATGAGACACGCACAGAAAACATGGTAACACGCACAGTAAAAATTTTTCTCTCCAGACCCCACATGCAAGAGATAGAATGCACCACTCCCTCAAAGTTCCTGACTATAATTAAAAAACTTAAAGATCAAAAGTCTCCTGGAATTGATGGCATAACCAATTTAATGATCAAAAAAGTTCCCCCTAAAACCTTATTCAAAATTACTATGCTCATCAATGAAATTCTTAAAATCACCTATTTTCTCCGCCAGTGGAAAACTGCTTCAATTATTCCAATAACAGGAAAATTCAAACCAAAACAGGAAAACCCAAACCATAACAGGAAAATTATCTTCCATCTAACTACAGACCAATAAATCTGCTCCCTTCGCTTATCAAAATTGCTGAAGGTATTATTCTTAACAGAATTGACAAGTTCTTGAATGGCAATAATATTCTCATTCCTGAACAGCACGGGTACAGAAAACACCATTTCACAACCCATCAACTGATGAGAGTTGGTGAAACTATCACCCAGGGATTCCAGTTAAAAAAAAAAAAAGCACTGGAGCAGTTTCCCTAGGTATAGCCAAGGCCTTTGACAGAGTTTGGATTAATGGACTAGTATTCAAACTCATCACTATTGGTCTATCTGGACCCACTCATTAGATTAGTTATCTCATACTTTTTGGGACGGAAGTTCCAAGTTCGCATAGGAAAAACAAATTCAACACTTAGGCTAATACTAGCAGGACTACCAAAGGGCTCCAAGCTTGGACTCAGATTATTTCTTATTTATGTGAACAATATACCCAAATCACGACACACAACACTGCATCTATTTGCTGATGATACACTTATCCTAGCACAATGTAGGAAACCATCTACTATCTCTACTTCACTAAGCACACGCTTACAGCTATTTGAGCTCTGGTTCAAGAAATGGAAAATCTTAGTGAATGAAAGCAAAAGCATTGCAATCATGTTTACCAAAAAAAGAGCAATAACTTGTCAAAGAATTAAAATCAATGAAACAACACTCCCATGGTCTCCAACCTGCAAATATCTAGGAGTCCCATTTGACAGAAAACTAAATTGTAATGCTCATATCCCAAATATTACAAACAAATTCAAATAAACTTCTGCTCCATTATACCCCCTCTTAAAATACAACTCAGAGCTGTCAATTAAAAATAAAGTGCTCATTTACAAAGCATACCTCAGACCACTTCTGTCCTATGCCTGCCCCCTCTGGGGTTATATCCATGACATTAAGATAAAAAAATTAGAAATCCTTCAAAACAAAATAATTAGACAGGCAGTCAAAGCATCTTGGTATTTTCGAAACAAAACAATAAGAGAAGAACTTAAACTTCCAACAGTAAGAGAATATTTTTTTTAAAAAAATTATAAACAACATGTACAAAAATCTAAATAAAACTGAAAATACATCAATCACTAATCTTCTGTCCTATAATGACCTCAGCACCCATAATCGGCACCACCCCCACTCACTACTTCGCTTCTATCCAAAGTTTCCTCACCAGCCATCATGATCCTTACACATAAGCAATACATCCTTATTAATACGAGTACTAACAATTAACCTTTCTCCATTCTTACTCGCTAACATAAATAAAATAATAAATAAATAATATAAATATAAATAAATAAATAAAAAGTTTATATCCCAAAAACAACTTATAAAAAAATAAAAAGAATAAAAAAAAATAAAAATTATAAGTGTTTGAAGTCTTTGTACTCGTGTATTCTTATGTTTTCTTAACTATCACTGATACTATTTTTAGCAGATTAGTTAAGGACATTCCTATGTTAAATCAACAAACGTTTTCTTTGTATATATACTGCTTATATGTGTTATAACACAAATTAATTTTTATCCAAAAAAATCCAAGTTTAATTACTAATTTTTTTTTAATTACTCTGTATCAAAAATGAACTTTTCTAAAGAAAATACTTCTACTTGTTATGCCAATCAGATCACAATATAACTTCCTAGTTTCATTTTTAGATAGCCTATGAGGGTTGAGGTTCACTAGAACCAGGTACCTCAGCAAACTGCCAACCGGCAATCACTTCTCAAACCTGCTTGAAATCAAGAATCACCTCGCTCTCCACCCCTTTTCTGACGTAACTAAGACATCTCCTGTAAAGGCT
Organism: Latrodectus elegans; assembly: GCA_030067965.1. Classification (NCBI taxonomy): domain Eukaryota; kingdom Metazoa; phylum Arthropoda; class Arachnida; order Araneae; family Theridiidae; genus Latrodectus; species Latrodectus elegans. The sequence continues at coordinate 15,873,329 of CM057821.1, read as the reverse complement.
AAGGCTGTGTTTAGAGCCGGGGCCGTCGCGAACTTGTTTCTTTCACCTGGTGAGAGAAATATGTTCGCGACATCCCCGTTAGAGTCCCTTAATTAAGGGGCTCTAAAGACATCAATGGCGTCATTTGGTCTGATGCGATTCTCACGAGACAAGTCTCATGCGACCATCTACGAGTTTGCGGACTACCTTAGTGTCTAAATCATCGATTATTTTGATTTGTTATAATTAATAACAACGGCTCACAATAGCTTAATAGTAGAATAAGGTGCTTGCACATGATGCCATCGGATTCTCGCTGAAGAAATTATCTGCTTACTTTTGAGAAATTGAAAATAAATGTGAATATTACAATTCATTTTGTGAAGTAAACTTTATAGTTCTTGAATAACTAGTATATAAAATTATTTGCATACTGAAATTCAGAGAAAAAAATTAGAATTACACATTACAGACTTATGAAAAAAAAAAACACTTCTATTTATGCATTCAATTTTCGTGGATCTCAAAGGGTGTGCTGGAATATATAAAAAACATATAAGCGATGGCCACGTTTTTCGTCCTTTATCTCGAAGTGAAAGCATCTAATAGAGCTTTTTAAATTGGAATATTGAGGATCAGGGATCAGCACGATTTGCTTCTAATTTAATGAAAATAGTGTATTTTTCTTTTCTGCATATATGTCTTTTAAAGTGCTTCAGCATTTTGTGGTCTGTCACCATTGAAAAATGTGAATGAGATCCACAATCTATAAAGTCCTTACCGTTGACAGACAGCAAGTTTTATATTCAAATGAGGTGTCTAAAGATAAGATAGAATTATTGAAACAAAATAAAAATACATAAATCATGTATTATTTCATTTATTCTGCTTTAAAATCATTCCCATATGAGGTGAGGGGAACGATAACGCAAACTTTTGTAGAAAATAAAAAGTAAATTTTTTTTAATTAATATTATTATTTTAATTACTTTTTAATTTGATTATCTAGGAGAATATTAACATTTTTCATAAAATCAAAGTAAATCTATAATTAAAATATTTTAAATTTTTTATAAATAACAGCTTTTTATTTAAAATTGTATAATAATTTTAAATTATTTTCATTAATTTTAATTTCACGGGGATAACAAAATTCTTTTAACATTTACTCTTATTAGTATTATCAGAAAAAAATATGTTATATTATTTAAAAAAGGCTTATATAATTTATAATAATTACTATACATGCAAAAACTTGTTTATAGTTCCATTTAACTTATTTTTACAATTAATTGCATAAGACATATATTTTGACGCAAAAATTATATCTACTATATGAAAGTATATTATGTAAAATTTCAGAGAAATAAATATAAATACTAATATAACAATGATTTGAGGAATGTCCTTCATTAATCTGTTACATAATAACTATTATATTACAGAGCGAACTTTTTTAACAAACTATTAACTATCATCATTATCATATGCTTTAATTTCCAGCAAATTTCCTTGATTTTAAATTTTTGTGAGATTTTTTTTTAATCCATTGCATTGAGTATTCTTCATAATTATTAAAAATGTATTACTCAAAAAATTATCCACTATTTTTGTTGCAATTGATACATTCCGAAGTCTCACTAATCATTTTTAAAGAGTTTGAAACTTTATTGATATATTCAAAAAGATTTTTTATTTTTTCATTCACTTTAATGATTTATCTTAAGTGTTGGTTTTCTTCGGTTTCTGCACTCCTGACACTCATTTAAGATATTTATATTAGGACATACAGATATTAAAGTGGATTTCGAAATATTAAGAGCATCCAAACCATAGGTGAAGATTGAACCCATGAACTTATGATCCAAAATGAATCTGTCTACAAGGATATTGAAATAGGCAGTATTATTAATGAAATGAAACTATTTTTATTTTCTTCTACATGTGTATCTAAAATGAGCAACGCTTCCTAAAGTATGCATGATGGTTTTGTTTCTGATTTTCCCTCCTTTTGTTAATTTAGCCGTTTCTTTTTGTTACTTCTTAGATTTTTGTGATATGCTCATTTTTGATATTGAAAAACAAAAAAATTATTTTCGTTATAGCTCTATTTTTTTTCTCGTGGAACATTGGTAATATCAATTAGCATTATTATGGCATGTTTGTGTCCCTTGCTGCTGAATTTTCAGCAATTAATAAAGAATGTGCGTTATTTTTTCTACTTAATGCTCACAGCTTTTTTGTAAATTTGTGTCAAAAACAAATTACTCAATATTTGCAATTAGTTATGAATATTCTAACTATAAATGCCGTAAAATTTCCATACAGTTTTTTTGTTTTCATAATCAAATAAAGAGCCTAGGAACAAATGTGTTCCAGCTAACATCCATAATTTTCCAAGAATATCAATTTTTTTCTTTATCAGCTAATTTACGAGAAACTTAATTTGATTCGTCATACTTTTCAAAGTGCAAAACTGATTTTAAATAAATTTGAGCTCCTTCCAAAGATTTTGAATTTCTTAACTCTTTACTTCAGTTTTTGATTCAAGTATATGATATTGTTTTTCTATACAATAATTTATCTAAATTTTTCTGACTTAAACTGAATTTAAAATCTTTGTTAAAGAAATGAAACAATTTAAAAGCAAGTGATATTTCTTCTCATTTGCCACCGAAAATTTAAAAGCTAAGAAGTTAAATTGAAATTTGTGAGGTTGTAAATTTAACAACTCGCTTAAAAGAAAATAGAACAAAACATTTTTTTAACTATTTATTTATGAAAGCCAAAAGCCAAGTCTTATAATTTCATGACGATTCAACTCTTCCCAAAGGTGATCATCATCGTTGTAACCTTAAAACAGGAAGAGTTAAAATTCCGTGGCATTCTGACTGTCAGTTACTGACAATCGCAAATGCTTATCAAACCATTGTTTGGGTCCAACAGTATTTTTCTCCCATTAGAAAATAATGTTCAATTAACACATGAAATTCCCTACAATTTATTGTCTTCAAAATTACCAAACTGAGATCACAAAAACGGCTGTAACTTCTAAACTAATGGTCAAAATGCCATAAAGTTTTGAAACATATTATTAGAAAGTTAGTACTACCCTGAAATCTCGTAGAGCTGCCAACAATATTGTCATATATGTATCTGGCTTGGGACTTATTTAGTTATGTGTTACACATCAGCTCCATAAAGGGCTTATCTGACTTTGTAAATAAAGTGAACGACCTTAACAGAAAGAGTTGGATTATTTTAGATTTGGAGCTTGGAACAAAATTCTTTTTAGCTGACATACTCTGGCAATCAAATTTAATTAAAAAGAATAAGGCATAATATTTTATCCAATATTTTGACCCAATGAGGATTTGATTAATGGAGCCGAATTCCTTATAAAAAGCAAATTAAAAGTATTAATGCTGTTATAACACTCATCATTCGAAATAGTTTTAATTCTATTAAAATTTTAAGTTCTTTATGGAAACGGAAACGAGATTCTAAATAAAGTTAGTTGTTTTGATGTTCAGCATCATCAAGTTATGACGAAGCAGTAATGTTACAAACTTTAAGAAACTATTTTAAAACTGTTTTAGAAAAAAAAGATTCAATCCAAAAATAGAGAATCTTTTTGTGTTCTATAGTGATGTGTTTACCATGATATAAATGAAAAGAAAAGCTAATCTTAAACAAATAAAATAAATCATCCATTATTTTGGCTTGAATTAAATATTTGCCGCAATTGTAAGATAAAGATGATTAATAAAGTCCACCAATTAGACATTGAAATACAAATGAGCAACATATCCTCTAATCAGGTACATGTTTTTTTTTCCTAAAGTACATTTTTGTGGAGCTCTATTATAGAATGCTTTTAGCTCACTTTGTTATGTTAGGTACATATTAGTAAGTACAGAAAACATAATGAAAACACAATATTTTAAGATCTTTTTTGCTCGATTTTTTCAATGAAAACCTTCAAGAAATTTTTATACTTTTTCTACGTATAGCAAAAAGCGCTTATAGAAATGCATTAAAATAATTATTTCGATAGTATCATTCTTAATAGAAAGAATACAAATATATTTTAATTAATCTAAAAAAAATGTATGTTAATTCAGAAATAGCATTTATTTAGAAAGAAAATTCGTTGCTACATTCCATAGAGCTTGGAGAGTTCCCAGATCTATGATTACTTTCATCCCTTTCTGGAATTTCGTATGTTTTGCAGCGCCTTCTATATGATATTTTTGGTAGAAGTGTCATATGCTGTTTATTCTTTTTTTTTTTTCTTTTGTCTACTTTGTTACATTGCATTGCAGCAAAAGTTACTGGCAACTCCGATGAGAATTGCGAACTGAGGGAAGGAAAAATGTCCGGAAATTATGCGGACGATTATATGAGGTTTTCACAATCAGAAACAAATTAAAAGTCTGTGTGTTTATTTTATTGGCTGAATTATTAAAGTTGGTTTCTCTGATTAAGTTTATTTGTATTTATTTAAGGTAATATTGATTGCTATCTTTCATTGTAACATTTAATGATGCTAATTGTATTATTTATTTATTTATCATGACTTGTCATGAAAAGTTTGCGTTTTGAAATCTGTAAACATTAACTTTTTGCCTATCTTTCTTATCTTTTTGCTTTTAATTGAATGCAATAAGTAAAATTAAAACGGTTCCTATGTCGTGTTAATCTTATTCACTAATTCTGAAATTATTTACTGCCGGAAAAAATGTATATTTTAAATCGCAACGATCTCACAATCAATATATTTTTACTTTTGAATAAAAGAATTAGATGCATGATATTAAGAATATTTTTGCTGAAAGTTTACATTTAATTAATGTTAAAAATTTAATTATTCTGCATTTTATTCTTATATAGATAGCAGGAGTAAATCTTTTTGGTAGTTAAATCTCCTATCTTAATTTAAGTAAGCATTTGTGTTTGAACATTTGTTGTGTATTAATTAATTAGCATCCTTTTAATTAAATCTAATAATTCAAAATCTTTTTACTTAGGTTAACTTTTAAAATCGCTCGCTAAATAATCAAAGTATACTAATTACTAAAAGTGAAATTTTGATGCATGGTTTTGAAATATTATTTTATCTATATATTCTTAATTTAATGTAACTACAACATATTCCCCATACAAAGTTAAGTGCTATCAAAGTAGGGAAAAAAATTTGAGACATAATCATTAGGATGTATATAGGAACATTTATTATAATTTTGCTGTGTAATTACTTATATAGTGTTACAATCTGCTTTGCAAATTTTTCTTATTACTGCTTGATAAGAAATTTTAATATTTTTTTGCAAAAAAATTACCGATTTCCAAAATAAGTGTAGATTTTTAGATTTGCAACACAAAAGACTATCAAAAAATTTGCTATAAAGGAAAACATCTTTTCAATTTTCATCAATTACTTATTTATTGAACTACTGCTACCCAGTTATTTTTCTAACCAACCTCTCAGTAAATTTAAAGATTTTCTTGTTAAGTTCATGGATATTAAGCATATTAATTAGTTTAAGATTAAACATAGTAATTAGTAATAAGACCTAAAATTATTTTATTTTTGCAGAAACAAGAATTGTTTAGTTTTAATTTTATTATTTATTGATTTTTATGGTGTATATATTTTTACTCATATGTTATGTATGTTTTGTAATTATTTTATACATACTTATTAAGAAATTCAACAAATAAATTTACTAAGGAAATAATCTGTCACAAGTTTATCAGAATTTCTACAAATGTTACCAACAACAAAATATGGCTGATTTTAAAATATTTTTTTATAATGCATTCAATGATTGTACTGATATTGAATATATGAAATGATATGAAATAAAATATTTACAGTTAAAATATCTTCTTATTGTAATAATTTTATAAACAATATTTTTTAAACCTAAATTTTAATTTCATTGAAAGAATTTTTGATTCTATAAAAAGAGCTTAAATATTTTAATAGCTGGAACTTCTAATTGTGTTTTATCTTAACAATGAAAAGTAAAATTTACTACAATGTTGTTTGTTTTATCCACTGGGCCGAAGAGTAAATATTAATGAAGTTCAGTCAGTTTTATGTTTGGCTTCTCGTATAAAAAAGAGCTGTATCAAGTAGCTTTCAAATAGTGCAATTAACCAAATTTATTGCCAAGTTTATAGTCCAATTTATGACTTGTGTTATAGGAGGTTGTATGGGAAGAATTGAGAGTTGAAACTGCATCATTAATTGTGGTCACTATGAATTTAGCAGGCTGCTTTAATATCCATCAAAGAAGGTGAAGTGACTGCAAAAAAGACTATTATTGGAAGAATGGTGTCCATTTTTCAATATTCTATTTAAAATTTAAGATGTTGCCAATGATAATTTATTGTTTAACAGAATATTTACAATGTACAAGAAATCTGCTACTTTTTTTTTTTTTTTGTGAATGCTGAGATTTATATGTGCATTAAGATAATATTAGTTAGATCTCAATTTTCTTTAGTAATGGAAGTTAGTCTTGATAAGAAATCATGTTTAGTGAAGTTAAATTGTAGCTGTGCGAGTGTAATTTTTAAGGCAGCATATCCATTCAGCAAAAATTATTGAAATCCTGTGTGAGTACATCAATATGATATAATTATAATAATAGTATATTTAACAATAGAAATTCCATTTGTGTAATAAAATAAACCAAAAGTATTATACAGTCCATTAGGATTTTATATGAAACATGAATATAATGTTGAATCAAACAAATTCTATAGTAAAAAGGTATGAATTCTAAAAATTGTTTCATTCTTTTTTTACTAAAATAAAACTGTTATAATCATCCTGTAAATGATTAATTTCTTCAAATTGCCAAGTCATCTTATTTGGAACATTAATGAAAATATCAATAACAAAAAAACAAGATCACTATTATAAACATTGAAATTCAGAAAGTTAAGTTTGTGTGTGTATGTGTATATATATATATATATATATATATATATATATATATATATATATATATATATATATATATATATATATATATATATATATATATATATATATGTATGTATGTATACACACACACATATGTATATATATATAATTTAATATTTTCCTTAGGAAGGTCAAAATTTTTTGTTCTGACATGATCAGGAAGTTCTAAAATGTCTCTTACCAGCTATTTAGTAATTTTGAAGCTTGTTTGGGAAATTTGAGATATGATATATTATATCTTTATTGTTTGTTGTATGTATGAAGTCTAAAGTTATATTTGTAAGGCTGTGATAACATCTTGAAAGGGAAGCTATCTTGCAAGTCATATCTTTAAAGTTAACTATGCAACCTGAAGGGGGAGGGGAATCAGAGAAACTGTTATTGATAAATTTTAAAAGAAAGTTATTATAAACTTTGAATATTATCTAAAGATAAAAACATTAACATTTTGTAAAAGTGAGGGAGCATGTAGAGACTAAATCATTGTGTTTTCTGCTTCATTATTTCACTAAAAAGTGCTGAACTTATCATAAAAAGTATAAAGTATTTCTTAATGAAATTTCTCAGGTTTTTTTTATTTTATTTTAAATTATAAGTTTAAGAATACATGTTTTGTTGTTAGTTATGATAGAGATAATGACTCAGTATATTTATTGTTAGCAACACATACACATGCAAGAAGTGTTTAACTGCTCTCCACTGAAGAAAATCATTTCATTATTTCTTTTGATGCATATTGCTATTGAAAAGAAGTACTTATCTGTTGTTTGAAATGATAAAGTTACTTGGGTATACAGTCTAATAGTCACATGAAGAGATTTTGTGATAATGTTAGTTCTCTATATACATCATGATAAATTTGTGTAAAAAAATATATATATATGTATCTGAATGTTTCTTTTGAATTCACAACTACTCAAATAAACCACTTTTCTTAAAAACATGATCTTTTTTTAAGTTTTGCTCATTTGTAATACCAATGCGTACTCTTTTGAAAATATGAATAAATATTAGGATTAAATATGTAGTCAAAATAAATGTAACTACAAATAAGAGTGAAGTGGACTGCATATGTGACCTCCTTTCCTCATACTCAATTGTTCTTAAACAGGAAAAAAGGTTTCGAAGCAGATGTTCTTTTAATAAATTATTAAGTTAGAATATTATATGGAAAAAGTAAAAAAAATAATAATTTTATATAAAGATATAATAATATTATTAAGAAGATTACAAATTATTATTTTTTAAATATTGTGGTGCTTTTATTTTGCAGTAATGTGTGTTAATGAAAATTTCTTTGTTTTTAATATGTTTTTTAGTAAATAATATCTCATTAATTTAAAAATATATTTTATATATTTGCAGTGAATGCTAATGTATTTTGTTTAATTTTTTCTATTTTTTAAAACCTTAAACTTGTTAAACTGAAATAAGAATTTTAGACTTGTATGAAGATTTCTGTTGTAACTTTTTTTATTATCATTTTAGATGGCATCACTTACTCAAAAAGGAAGCAGTAAATTAAAGAAGAAACACTTTAAACCAAAATATCAGAAAGCAAAGTTATTTCGTGCCAATGAACCATTGATCAGTGTATTGATGTGGGGAGTAAATCATACAGTAAGATTTATCTCTTTTTATGATGTTTTATTGTCATTAAAAAATTATTTTAGGAAAATAATTGTTGCAGCTAAACTGGTTATTTATAGACTTCTTTATAAAAGTAAAATATTTCTTATATCACTTAAAAATTGAAATATACAAGTTATTCTTATACAGTTTTCAATGAAACTTATATTCTTGTTCACTATCATTTGAAATATTAATCTAAATGAAAAAATCTGTATAAAATGCTCTGAATCATGTTTTAAATTGATTATTTAAATTAAAAAGCTGAAAATATGAGTTAAATTTTTCAAGCCAGTATGGTTGTTGTACAATTTTCAATTTTTATGCTAAGTACTGCGACTGTCATTTCATGCAATATCCAGTTTTCAAAATTCCAATTGATATCAAACTTTGAATATTGCAATCTCACTCTAGTTTTGAGTTTTGGCGCAGCATGTCTATTTTTGGACCTTGCGCCATAAAACCCAACCAACCAACCAACTAGTTTTGAGTTTAAATATAAAAGTTTTGTATATTTCACTACAATTACCTATGCCATGGAAATATTGCAAACAAGAAAACTAAGTAATATAAATAACATACAGTTTAATGGAAATTCAGTTTTTAATTTACTAGGCAGTGGTGCCCACTTTGAAAAAGGTACAAATGTAATCTAGCCTGTGAAGCAACTGTGTAATACAGCCAAATCTTATATAAATAATTTACATTTATATGAAAACAACTAAAGTTTCTAAGTAACATGTATTACAATCTACAAAAAATCTAAATACAGATATGTCAAATATTTCTACAATTACTTAATAAATTACATAAGTGATTAGGTACAACACAAATTTAATTCAATAATGCATAAAGTAAAAGTCTGAGTGGTTAGAGATCTTGCCCTCGTTTTAACAGTCCATGGGTTCAAATCCCTCCTCAGCATTGATGTTTGTAGTAATTCAGAACCCACTTTAAACCATAAGTCCTGCTCTAAAAATCCCTCATGTGCGAAAGTGACCGTTGATCAATGAACAAACAAACATAAAGTTAATGTACTCACCTTATCATTTGCAAAAAAATTAAACAAAAACAAAACAAATTCAATTTATTATTATTCACACTTTTTAATTACTGCACACAAATACTAAAATTGAAATTTTCTGTTTAATAAATTTCAAGGTAAAATGTAACTTTAAACACTTAAAGCTTCAAGGGTTACTAAAACTCCAAATAAATTCTATGCATGTACACATCATAATTTAAGTAATACAATTGCCGGAATTCACTCTGCTTTATTAATCCACAGATTTGGTGCATTTAGCATCTGTAATAGCTTGTAGAATGTAGTCAGAATGTGATAATTTTTAGGGTATTTTTGGGAAGATGAATAGGAAAACGATAAGTTAAAAGATTGAAGAATTTTAAAGGGGAATGATTGTAATAAAAGGGGAAAATTATAACATTTAAAGAAAATTTTGGCGAAATATGCTATAGATGCAACTCAGTCAGTAATATTGCTTTTAAAGTTGGTAGTATTGCTGTTAGTCATATTGTTATAATTAAAGAAAATTTATATCATCAATATATTATTAATCAAATTGCATTATTATTGATTTCTTTATATAGAATAATTTTTTACTTATGAAAGGAAAGAGTTGAAAACTAATGATTATATATATATATATATATTTTATTTCTGATATACACATGCATGTTTATGTGTGCCTGCTCAACCTTTTCCAGCTATATAAATATTAATTAAAAACATTTGATATCTAAATAACTTATAAATGCATGTTTATTTTTACAAATGTCAATTAGTTGTGAGTTCAAAACCTGAAATCATTCTAGTTAAATTTTAAACATGGATATAGGTATTTAATTTGTTATAACTATCTATTAATAATTTAAGAGTGAACTATTAAATATTTAGGGATAGAAATAGATGAATATGAATTTTAAAAAGAAATTTGTTTAAAAAAATTTAATGATTGCTTTATAAATTAATTTTAATAATTCAAATTAATAAATTATTCCAAACAAAAAGAACTAGATTTTTTGATTGGAAGGAGAAGGAAAAATTAATTTGACCATAATTTAAAGTTAAATCAACAATTAATATCACTTTTGTGTTGATTATTACATTCAAATTTAACAGCTAAGAATGAGATAAATATTTATCAAAGGTGTGATGATGCAGTATTAATTATAGAAGTTAATTCAGCAAAATTTTTAAATAGTTCTGAATTATTTTGAAAGAATTTATGAAAGCCCATTGAAAATATAGACATTTCTTTCTTAAAAATGCCAGTTTTGGAATACTATAAAGTGTTGGAAAAAGTAAAAAATTGTTTTTATATGTAATTGCTTTAAAATTTTGTACTTGGCTTTATAATATGTTATGAATGAAAATTCTATGTTCATTCGATAACATTTGTATGATTAAGAGTTAAATTTAACTCGTATAAAAATTTTTCATTTGTCAGAATTTTTTTTTTTTTCGTACTTGAATTTAAAATATTTTTCTTAATTAATAATTACAAATTCTCTAAATAGTGGCAGAATCGTGAAACTTCATTTGAAATATATATGCAATTAAGTTAAAAAAAATTTAATATATTGTTTTGGGTTTAACCATTAATCAATCTCCTTAAATGTGATATTAATTATTTGTGTTTTGTTTAGCATTTTGAATATTATGGTCGTTACTGTACTTTCGATGTTATTATATTTTTTGTTATTATATAATGTTATGGTCATTATTATATAATTATATTTTTGCTTTTTTTACATTTTTCTCTGTTATTAGAATATAAAATATTCTTCTAAATAAATAATTTTAAAATTTCTAAATATTGTCAGAATTGTGAAATTTCATTTGAATTATAAATGAAATTAAGTTTTAAATTTTTTTAAAGATATTGTTATGGATTTAACCATTAATTAATCTCTTTAAGTGTGATATTAAGTATTTGTGTTTTGCGCAGCACTTTGAATGTTATGGTCATTATTATATTTCCTTAGGAAAGTCATTGTAATAAAAGGAGAAAACTATAATATTTAAAGAAAATTTCGGCTATATATTCTATAGCTGCAGTTCAGTTAGTAATATTGCTTTTAAAGTTGATTGTATTGCTGTTAGTAATATTGTTATGATTAAAGAAAATTTATTTATTTATTGTTAATATTATTTCCATTTATATTTACAGTAAATTTTAATGTAAAAGACTCAAAACAATATGAAGAAATATTTGAATCTTAGATTAATATTTTCTGACAATGCATAATGCAATCTGATATTTTTTGCATGTTTATTGAATATTTAATAAGATTAAATTGATTTTAGAAAATAAAATTCTTCCACTCCCTTTTGAACTTTATTTTGAAATCAATCAGAAGTATCTTGATATTTAGATTAATTGTGCTCTTCTGTAGGAGTATTTTTTTCAGTTTCAGGTTTATATGTTTTAAAAGCTAATTAAAGTAAATTACTTTTTAAATTTGATTAGTTTACTAATTTTATTATAAATATTACAGATAAATGAATTGACTCATGTTAATGTACCTGTAATGCTTCTTCCTGATGATTTCAAAGCTTTTAGTAAAATAAAAGTTGACAATCATCATTTCAACAAGTAAGATGTTTGTAATTTTAAGCTCTTCCAAGATATTTAATTTTATCTATGAAAAATATAATATGTTTTTAAATTTATTTGTAAAATTTTAACTTTTTCATAATATAGAGAAAGCATGCCAAGTCATTTTAAAGTCAAAGAATACTGCCCACTGGTTTTTCGAAATTTAAGGGAACGATTTAGTATAGATGATGCCGATTATATGGTAATAAATATTAGTAACTTTCTAAGTATTAATATTACTAAGATTCAATGTAAACAGTGAAAATGAATGATAAAATTTATTAACTTGTATATTATTTCTATTAGAATTCACTTACAAAGTCTCAGCCAATTGCTATTCATTCACCAGGGCGAAGTGGTGCTAAATTTTATCAGTCTTATGATCGACTCTTCATGATGAAGACACTTCAAAGTGAAGAAGTTGAACAAATGCACAGCCTTTTAAAGCAATATCATCCTGTAAGTGCTTGTTTCATAAATTTCTTTTTATAATAGTTCAATAAAAATAGTTTTTTTAAGTAAAAATTATACTAATTTTTACTTAGCTATTTACAGTAAATTTTCATTTTTTTTTTTATTTCATAGATTATCTTATATTTGTAAATATTACATTTATCAATAATAGAATGGTTTCTATCCTCAAGTATTATCTTATCAAATAATGCTTCAGAACTTAAATAATTAAAAATTAGTTAAAAGTTTTTAAGATTTCAAAGCTTGAAATTAATTTAATAATCTTAATATTAATAAATTGATTGCTAAGAATATTTATTTTAGAAGTTATAGTCATATTTCTTGTAGCATTTCATCGTAAATAATATACTAAAATTAGTGTCTTCTAATGGTTATAAAAATTTAGTTTATATCAAATATAATGACATTTTAAGACAGTGCTTGTTTGCTAACGTGTGGTTTCGCAGTAAGTTTTTCTGATAACATCTTATGCTTCTGGAGAGACTAAAAAGAAAACATAAAAAACTTACATACTTTTAAAAACATTAACTTCAGAATTTGGATTGTTGCAGAATTTTTAATTTGCATTTTAGTTTGTCACTTTTAATTTGCATTTTTTTTAAGTTTAAGCTTAGTTCTCAAATTTAATGTTGATAAGAGAAATTATAATTGGTGCGTTTATAATAGTTAAAAAATTTCATTTTTTACCAAAGTCCACAGCTTGATAAAAATTGTGCATGTAGTTTGCAATCTTAAAAAATGTTCAGGAATTTTTTTGAAATTCAATTCTTGATAATGTTTTTATTTCTTTAGTGAATTATAGTTTATTATAATGCTATTATATTTATTTTATTAATTGACAATATTCTTCCTCGGATATAAGTGAAATTGCTCCATTGATAGTAAATATCTGTGAGTTATTCTCATTTCAATTTAATTGTTCTTATGTTTTTTTTTAATGTATAAATGTGCAATCCTTTGTTTCTAGTATATTACTAAAATTACTCTTTCTAAATTGAACAGTAGTAAAAAATATTTTTTAATAGTTATGGTTTTCTCGTACAAATATGCTAAAGAATATAACTGGCCACATTTCTTTCACAAAGTGGATGTGAGCATTTCTTCATATATAGAAACTTCTGATTTTAAAGCTAAAACTCAATATTCTCTTTATGTGTGTGAATTATGTCATTTTTCCACAAATTCTTCTTACACTTATTTACTTTCTGACTCATTATGCAAGTATGTCTGATTCTTCACCTCTATGTTATATATTAAGAAACTACATAAAAATAGTAACTCAAATACTATTTCTTATTTGTTTTATATAAACTTGTGTGCAATAACAGTATTTTTTTTTCATTTTTAATGACAGAAGACAACTTTAGTCAGAATAAAAAAAACATTAAAACTAGAACAAAGACTGAAAGTATACAATGAACGCAGATAACATAACTGAAACTACAGTAAATCCATAAATCGCTCATCTTGTTCTCCAATATCTCTTTCACAAGTGTCCTAAGTTCAGTACTAGGCAACTCAAAAGGTTCACATCCATTTCTTCTCGAATGTTCCACATTTTGCAAAAGAGGACTTGACAGTATTTTTATTCAATATAGCTGCTTAGAGAGGCAAACGTGGCCAGTGGTTAGGCAAAAAATGGCATCAAATCTTTCCTGATGATTTACTATTGCAACATTGACACTATGATGTTAACATGATTTTTTACTCTGATTAAAAACAGTTTACATTCTACTGGACTACAAGAATTATTTTTAAATATAATCTTTAAATCAAAGTTTTACACAAGCATTATTTGATCTAATAAAAGTAGAGATAATTTCATAGATTACATGATGATTTTTCTCAAATATGCAGATACTTTGAGATGACAATGACATTTTTATTATGGTCTTTAATTTTAATTTCTTTACATGAGAGTATTTGGACAAATTTATATCAGAAACTAATGTAAACAAGTTTGTATCAGGCATTGTCATAAGTATTTTATTTCATAGCAAAATCTCTTTAGATGTTATTCAATTATAGGAGCACTATACAGTTATGTGCTATACTATTAATGATATTATACTATAGTGGAATGTCAATATTCTGTGCTCTCTCCATAAAATCGGAACACTCTGACATTTCATTTCAACAGAACAATGCTTCTCATGTGCAGTGATAAATTCAACTACTTGCCTTCATGCTTATCTAACACACTTGAGCAAATAAAATTGCAGGACCTCTTCCCCCATTAAGTGTGCCGAGCTGGCAGCCGAACGGTTAGCGCTCTTGCCTTCGGTTCAACAGTTCGTGGGTTCGAATCCCACCTTGGGCATGGATGTTTGTAGTGGTTCGGAATCCACTTTAAACCTTAGGTCCCGGTCTAATTAGCCCTCATGTGCAAAAAATGACTGTTGAGCGACAAACAAACCAAACCAAACCCCCATTAAGTGTGTTTGAAACATTATGAGCTGGCTTATTTGACCAACTCTACCCCTTGACAATCTGATATGGCAATAAACAAAATTTTCCACGATATCCCACTGGACATGCACAAACTATCGGTTAATGTCTAGTTGAATAAACTGCTAGCTTAAAGGTCAGTAGAAGAGTTATGCATTATTGACTTTCTAAAACTTTTTCTTGAATAAATCCTTCAATTTTCTAAAATTGTAATAATTTGTTTTTCGTATATTCACAAGTACTAAGTTTTGTCTTTTTCAGATTAATCTTTCTTTTGTCCTAAAGATTAATTACCTTTAGAGTTTATTAATGAAATGTATGTAAAATATTGGACTGAAAAAGGGTCTATGTAGCTGTTGTTGTTATGAGATACAAAATGACAGTTATGTTGTCAAACTTTGCAATAGTTTGATTATATATTTTAAAACAAACTGATAATAGAGTAGTGTACTTCAATTTAATAAACTCTTGTATTTAGATACATTATTGACAGTTAATTAAAAAAAATAATTGATTGTTAAGCATTTAATTATTAATTTTAATACTGATGTGTTAAAAAAAAAACAAAATTTTTCCGTCTAAATTTCCAAGCTTAAAACTTCTTGATGTCACTTGCTTTTTTTACCAATTAAAGAAAAAAATTAGTTGCAATTCTGCTTAAATTTTACACATATTTTCATCCTTTCTTTGAGTAACAAGAATGCTAGTTATGAAGTTGCAAACATAAACTTACCTGCATGTTTTTAAAAAAAATTAAACTGCTATCTTTGCTAAATCAATATTTTTAATACACATGCTTTGTTTTTAATTCATTAATTATTAAATGTCTATAATTTCAATTCTTTTGCTATCTGTGTAAAAATACACATCTGTATTTTGTCTGTTTGTTTATGAAAGAAAAAATATTTTTTACCATGTTCAATCTAATATATTTAAATTATTGCTATTTTCTTTTTTAAATATATTTTTTTTCTGTCTAACCAACTTATTTATTTTATGCAGTATATTGTCGAAAGACATGGAAAAACTTTGTTACCTCAATACTTAGGAATGTATAGATTAACTGTTGAAGGTGTGGAAACATATGTTGTTGTAATGCGCAATATTTTCACTACTCGTTTGAAAATTCATAAAAAATATGATTTAAAGGTAAATTATTTTGTTTCTCTAACATATATATTTCTAACATTATTTAATCCTCATATTAAATTTACATAGTTTATTGATTTTATATTTTAATTTAGAAGGAAATCACAAAAGTTAAATCACAAGGTCATGAGAACAAATGAGAAACCCACATAATTTTGTTTAATTTTTATACAAAGCTATTTTTTTGTAAAATTTAAGACTTGTTTATTTGTAATTAGATTAAAAATATTAAGTAATCCAAAATAAAAATAAAAAAAATATTGCAGCATCTGCTTATAAAGGGTTTATTGTAACTATTGAAGTAAAATATAATGTGAATTAATCATGAATAGTATTAAGAAAAATAATATTCTGTATAATAAATATGCTTTTTCTTGATCTTACATATTATAAAAGCATTGTTTTTCTATAGATTTTCACAGTTTTTGGCATTATTGATGACATTATTAAATTTTCTTTTTTAATCTGAATTAATTTCAGTACACACAAATGTGTAAACAGTATTTTTTGCCATAAAACATTGATCAAGTAGTTTTATGCTTTCAAACTGTTAGCTGACCTTCCAATAGTATTTTTATATAATCTATTTTAGGGTTTTTTAATTGTTAAAAGAAATATCAATATAAATACTAATAATTAACTTTAATAAACATTATATAAATATTTAAATAAATTAGAAACACATATTTCAGAACTTATAAGCTGTATAATAGAATGAATAAATAAAGTAAAAAATGAGTATTAAAATGTTTAACAATAAGATTTAATAACAATTACCTATTTTTAAAAGTTATATCAAATAAGAATAAACAATTCATTAAATCTTGATTATCTAATGAAAAAAATTCTTTGTATACCACTTTGTGTTCAAAAATATATAGGAATTTTCTATTTTTTGAAATTTTGTACATAGAGTGAATATTTCCCTGAAGCTGGAAATCAAAGAATTAAACATTTACGAGGGTTGCTATTTATATTTCTGGCCTTGGCAACAGTAAGTATTGCTAGGCGACCGAAGACGATTTTAATCGAAAGTTTGATGTTTTTAAACATAAATTCAGCAGACGATTTACCATTATAGCTTTATTTGTGTTGTTGACAGTAAATTGAAAAGTTCTTCTCTGTCAAAAAATGGAATTGAATCGTGAACATTTTCGTGCCATTATTTTTCATAACTTTCGACGTGGATTGTCAAGACAAGAGTGCTTGATGAACTTAATTCTTTATACAGCGATAAAGCGCCATCCTACAGCACTGTAAAAAATTGGTATAGCGAATTTAATCGTGGTCGATGTTTGATCCAGGACAAATCCGTGCAGGTCGTCCAAAATCCGTTGTTGTGCCAGAAAAGATCAATGCTGTCGTGAACTGATAAAAGCAATATCGTCATGTGACATACCGTGAGATAGAGGCGTCTTTGGACATTAGTATGACTAGCATCAATAAAATATTGCATGAACATTTGAGCGTAAAAAAATTTGTTCCCGTTAAATCCCGCATAATCTGACAAGCGCTCAAAAAAAGGCTCGTGTCGATTGGTGCAAGAAATGTTGGAAAAATACATTCAAGGTACATCAAAGGCTGTATATAACATCTACACAGGTGACGAATCATGGATCTATGCATATGAGCCGGAAACAAAACAGCAATCAACTGTATGGGTCTTCCAAGGACGAGGCAAAACCAACAAAAGTTGTTAGGAAGAAGCACATCGAAACAAATGATTGCCTGTTTCTTCGGCATTAACGGTCATGTGGCAACAGTGGCGTTAGAGCAACGCAGGGGCGGTCAATTCTGAATGGTACCACGACCATTTGTTTGCCAGAAGTCATCGGAGAAATTCGAAAAAGCAGAAGAACAGGCGAATCATTCTTCATCATGACAATGCGAGCTCTCACACATCGACTCAAACAAAGGCATTTCTGGCGGGCGAAAGATCGAACTGATGAGTCATCCGTACAGTCCTGATTTGGCACCCAATGACTTCTTCTTATTCCACACATCAAAAATAAATTACGTGGACAACGATTTTACGACCCGAAGAAGCGGTTGATGCATTCAAAACGCATGTTTTGGAGTTACCTCAATCGGACTGGAAAAAGTGCTTTGAAAATTGGTTCAAACGCATGCAAAAGTGTATTGATCATCATGGAGAATATTTTGAAAAACAATAAAACCAATTTCGATCCTACATATTTGTTTTTTCATTATTAGGCCAGAAATATAAATAGCAACCCTCGTATTGTTTTAAAATACATTCTAACATTCCCTTAAATTTTCATGTTAATTTTCCTTTATGTTTTAGTAAATTCATTTGTCATTGCAATATTATAATTATATGTAAGTAGCCAATTCAAATATTAGTTTGTTATTCCTATTTTTTATAATAGTAATATATTCTGCAGCTATAATGTAATTTGTCTTGTAAATTTTTTAGACCATTAGTTATTTTGTAAATAAATTTTTGCTTTTCATAATGGGAAGTTCTTGTTAAATGTGTAATTGGTCATAATTTATACTTTTAAATGAAAATTTAATTAAATATTAAATTTTTCAGTTAATTAAATATTCTAATTTTAAATTTTCTGGTGATTAAAATTTTATGAGTTTGTTTTCATTGTTTTAAAAGATCGTACTATAATATTCCAAAAAATTTTGGATTTGACTCTGAACTGTTTATGAAAGAGAAGAAAAAAAAATCTCATCAAATTTTTCTTGGAAAGATTTAGAAGTTTTTATTAACATTTCAAAGTAGTTAATTTATAATTTTTCATCTTTCTCTCTCACACACATTTCTAAATATGTATGTATATAAATTAAAAAGTAAAACCAATGTTGAATGAAGAAGAGAATTATATTATCAGTTACAAATAAACTTTACATAAATAACTACACCAAAATAGAAATTTGTGCTACAAATTAAAGTATAAAATCTTTAGAGATTTTTACTGAATATATATGAAGTAGAGGCATTGTAACATCACCTTTGGAATCTTATGCTGCTGAAATCCTATTAATGTAGATGGTGTCCAGATAGAAATGTGGTCAAAGTGTGGTCTTATAATCTATAAAATGCAATTCAAATATCTTGAGATATATATAACAACATTTAATTTTTTTTTAAATATGCAGCAAGTTATATTTACATGTTGTAAAATTTGAAGTATTCAAATATAACTTGTTAATAAAAGTAATTTGAATTCCATTGGAAAAAATTCATCATTTTAATCTCAAAAATTAATATCAATGTATGTTGTTCAGGAAAAACACCAGCAATTTTATAATTTGCATGGATGGAATTTATTTTCCTACAAATCAGCATTTTTTTTATATTTCTAGAATATGTAAGGAATTGTCGAATTATTTGAACAAAACAAAGATTTCAGTGTAGCTGGTTATCAACTAAGTGGACTCCAACAAGAGAATTTGATTTTAGTCATTGGATCAATGCAGGGCTTATAATTTGGCAGAGAAAGAAGTTGTGCTGTATTTATTGCTCTATATTTTTCCTTTTTTTTACAGTCAATATTCTTGCACATCCACTAGAGTCAAAAAATTTCTTTGAAGAATTTATATTCATTAAGTTCAGCCATAAAACTCTTAGAACTTTTTTGAAGTAGTTCAAAGAACTAATTTTTACACAATTTAGGAAACTTCATTATTTCATCGTTACCAGACTCCAGTTATTTGACATAATGTATTTTTTTTATGGATGGAATTTTGTATTTATTGCATTGTGAAATGAAATTCCAAGAGAAGAGTAAAGAGTGCCTGAAGAACCCATATTCAAGATTTTGTTTCGGTCCAAAATTTTGATTCTAGAGATTGATACGGATATTTTAAATAAACTAACAGAAGCTAACAAAAAAGTGACCACCCAGTAACATTTGAAACTATATTGTGATTATCAACAAGAATTTTTTGGATGAGATTTCTTCTGTGTAGAGGAATTAAGAGTTTTAATTGAACTATCTTACAATGAAATATGGAAAAATGCTTAAAGTTTGGGGATTTTTCATTATATGTTGAGAATTCTCAAAGAGCTGCAGTTATTTCTATTAAAAATTTATTTGATGATGCTATCTTATAATCAGAAGTGAGAAAGAAATCAAAAGCAAAAATCTAGAAGGGATTTTCTTATAAAGAAATATTATAATAATCAATTTATATTAATTAAAATATTAACTATAAATTGTATTATAATATTAATTTTTTATGTTTTTTTAAATGGATTGCATGTATAGAAAAAAAAATCAAATGGTTCTAATAGTTTTAAATCCATCAATACGTGTGAAAAAAATTGGAAAAATCTTGTTTTTGCAATGTAAATGAAATTAAGAATATAAATAATGTTCATTAAGAAAGGTTCCAATTTATGTCTAAGTACATTGAGGAGATAAAGTATTAAAGTAATATAAAGCAAGTATAATTGTTTAGGTTTATTATTTAATATTTATTCAATGCTAGTTTTTTACTTAGTAATATCAATAACTGAGTAAGATGTACTCTTATAATTTTTTATTCTGTAAAATGAAATTGTGATAAAAATTGTAATTTTCTCTAATTATAAGAAAATTTTCTTCAAAAAACGCAATCATATAGTAAAACTCAAAGTATGCATAGTATAAAATTCAAATTATGATAAATGAACTTAATAATTTTGAAATATTATGATGATATATTTAATTTAAAAATTTTTAGCATTTCTTTGCAAATATTGTTTATATAATAAATTTTTTAAGTCTGAATTTTTTCTCAAATTCCATATAAAAGAATCCATTATTAATTATTTATTAACAAAATATTTGTTATAACCCTACAACCCTACTATTTGTTATAACCTTATAACCTTACTGATAAAAATATTCTTGTAATTTTCATATTTATGTATTTTTATGCATATGTTTCATACTAAGAAAAGAAATTGTATAATCTGTGACCTCATTTTTATTTCATTATTAATTTAAAATAACTTTTTAAATTATTAGAAATGTTTACTAAAATGTTTTCTTTTTTACATTTGAATTACTGAAGGCAAAATTCAATACATAAATTATTTGGTTATGTAATTTTTTCCATCTCTTAAATAGCTGAGCTAGCAGCTAAACATTTATGCTCTAGTCTTGGCTAACAACTGCAATCATTAACTTTTTGCATAGATTAATCAAGTTTGCAATAGGTCATTAAAAAAAATCATAACTTATCTATTTGAGCCACAGTTTATTTCTTATCTGTTCACTAATAGATACCTTGTTTGCAATTGATTATTTTCTTTATTATTTCATAAAAAAATATATCTATATTTTGATGATGTTTGAAATATTGTAACAATATGTGAAATTTAAATATTAAATTTGATTTTTTAAGGGATCTACTGTTGATCGAGAAGCTAGTGATAAAGAAAAGGTTTGCATTTAAATTAATATTCTGTTAATGTAAATTTTGTTATTTGAAATATTCTACTTAAGATTTGTAAATTACAAACTGTAAATTTTCAAAAAAAAATTTTTTTAGACAATTTAAGTAATTATTTTATGTATGGAAATTTTTGATTCAATTATTTTCTTAGAGATTTTGTCCATAAATTACTGTACGAACTTTTTATGTTAACAGTTACTAAAATATAATTTAGTATATTTGATGCACACACACAAATTTAAAAAAAAAATGTTATTCATGAGTTATTTGCAAATTATTTTTTAAGGGTATTCATGTAGTCATTAGCATTATTAATGATGAAAAATAGATCTAAGTAAATTTGCTGTAAATCATGATTCTCATAAAATTTAGATTTATTATTATGAAACTTAAAAAAATAGATCTTTTATTTTGTTTTAAATCTTGATTTAATTGAAAATTTCTTATTTTCTTATAGAACTTTATAAAATTATGGATTACTTGCTTTTATGATTTGCAATTATATGGTGCTTAATGTGTAGTTATTATATACTTATTTTTTAAGTCTAACAAAAAGTCTAACTAAAAAGGATATATCAGCAATTGTACTATCTTTTTTTTTTTTAATTTAAATTTTTAGGATGCCAATTTTTAAATTTCAAAGGACTTTGAATTCTTAGCAATCTAAAAATTTAATTAGTAAAGATTTCATTGGGAGTTTACTTTAAAAATATATATGATAATGGTTCACTAGACCCTAATAATTAAGTATGAAATGTACAATATTGAATGTACTTCAATAAAAAGAAAATTTTTATTTAAGAATTATCTTTAAGCACTTGTCTTCTGCGCTTTTAAAATGAGAAGTTATATTTTGTAAACTTATTTTCATTTTAGGAAAAAGATATGCCAGTTTTGAAGGATAATGATTTCATCAAAGATGGTTGCAAAATGTTTATTGGTGCTGAAGCCAAAGAAAAACTTTTAGAAACATTGAATGCTGATGTCACTGTAAGAATTTACTAATATTTTATTTATGCTGAATTAGTGTGTGGAGAGTGTTGAGAAATTTATGCATTCTCCCTTCTATATTATTTTAATAGGTCAAAATGTAACAAAATATAATAATAATAGTTGACATGATTTAGTCCATTTTTTTATATTGCTATACTGGTAAAAATTTAAAAAAAAAAAAAAAATAGCAATTTTAAGATGATTTCATTTGATAGTTTCAATCTCTACTCTTAAAGTAATATTCTGAAAGCTCATTTGGTTAAAAATTAAATATAAAGAAAATATTTAAGTGATTATTTACTATATTATATCGAATCTTCCTGAATTTCCTGCGTAATTTTTATAGATTATTTAATACATTATATGGGTGTAATATTGTTTTCAAAAGAAATTTATGAAGTTTTTATTAAAATAATTGTGTATTTTATATAAAAATTAAAATTTTAATTTAATATTATAAAAATTTCTATCTCTGGCAAAGGTCTTACACTTCTGTGATAATTTCTTGCTAGTTTTTATTTTATTTACTGAAGCTGTACACAAATAATTTCTTCGATTTTTAGTCGTAATATTTCACCCCTTTTAAGTTAGCACCTATATGAATTTTATATTTCAGAGTTATCTTATTCCTAATTTACACGTTATATATTTTTAAAGACTATGATCTCTTTGTTACTTATTTATTTTAAGTAGTGTATTAAGTATACTAAATTCAGTAGCCCAACAGCCCATATCTGTTTTCATGAGCAATAGTCCTGCAATTCAATTAATCTATTGATCATATAATTTAAATTAATTCTCATCTTTTAATATGAAAAAAGTCTTATTATGAAAATATAATGTAAAAAGAAAATCAATTTTTTTCTTTTGTATATAAAATGACATTATTAATATAATAAAAAATTTTAAGAAACATTGTGAAAATTCCTAATTGATAGAGCTCAATTCTGTGATTCTCTTATAGTCATTTGTGTAAATTCAAAATAATTATGTTGCAAATTCAGTGCTAAAATCATGCTATTATTAATGTTCTTTTGTTAATAATCAAACCTTTGATTAGAGTTATAATGTAAAACCAATTATTTTTTTTAACTAAATAAATAATAGAAATTTTTAATTGCATTGTTTTTTTAATTATTTGGTAGTTATAACAAAGTAGATATTTTTCAAAATTTTTAATCTTATTTTATCATTATCAATATGTTCTTTTTTAATTTTTTAAGATTTTTATTGAAGAATTAATATTTTATTTTTGAGGTACATATTTTTTTTAGTTAGTTAGGCAAAAATAACATGTTTCTTTTAAAAATGCTTTTTAACATTGATTATCATAGTTAATGATTGTTGCAGACTTTTTTAAACATTAATATATATTAATGAATGCAAAGAAACTTAGCTTTAAAATGCAATAATTACTGTATTCCAAGTAAAGGAGTTTTTACAATTTGAATTTATTTTACATTTATCATATTTAAAAGATTGATATCAATTTAAAATATGACAATGTTAAATTGAAGTATCAGTTCTTTGCTTAAGTAGAATTAATAAAAATGAAATTTGACTCTTTGAAAATCAATTAACAAAAATTTCATAATAGTTAACAAGTATAGTAGATTCTCAATTATCTGTGGAAGTGAGTAGCAGTGTTATAAATAATCCACCAAGTTTTGAACAAAGGGAGCAAGTTAACGCAAATATGTAGTTGAA
This sequence comes from Latrodectus elegans, assembly GCA_030067965.1. Taxonomy (NCBI): domain Eukaryota; kingdom Metazoa; phylum Arthropoda; class Arachnida; order Araneae; family Theridiidae; genus Latrodectus; species Latrodectus elegans. The sequence goes on along the minus strand of CM057821.1, from coordinate 15,848,912 downwards.
ACATTTATATACTCAATAGCTAACAAACACGCTTATTGTCTGAGGAATAATAAAATTATATAGTAAAAATTATTCTCAAATTTGATCAGCTCTAAGTTTGCTTTTTTCACTGCAAGACTTCATTATTAACAATTGAAGTTTTTTAAATTGAGTCATAGTGGATAATTGAAAGTTTACTATATTAAATATTTATAAGAAATTATAGATTGGTTGTAACTATAAAATCCTGTAATTTTATTCTCATTAGTATAGAAAATATAAGATGAAAGAGTTTTCCCTTGTCACATTTTGTATTACTTAATGTATAGGGATTGAAACATTTATGTAAATTAGTCTTTTATTTCACTTCAATTTTATTTTATATCATCAGACTATAATATATTTCAAAAATATTTTAATAGAAATAATTACTTTGTTTAAATTTGAACATTTAAGTTACCTTATTGTTATTGAATTTTTTCAGTAATGTTTTTCAAAGTTCCTAATTTTCATCCTAAAATTTCATTTTTGAGGTCTGTGTATTTTGACTAATATAAAAAGAGTTACTCTTTCATATTTTAAAAATTTAATAAAATAAAAGCTTGATAAAATTTTGCTAGTAGAACTAGTTTGTATTTTATTTATGACATTTAATCTTTTTGGGATAGCAGCCTGTGGAAGATGGCATTCCCTTAAGATGAGAGCTGTTACACAGGAGCTGTGCTTACAGGCTCGGACATTTTCTCCCACTAAGCTTAATGCATAACAATAATTTCGTAAAGTACACATTACGTAATAATGGATAAAATGTACACTTTATGTAGAAATGATACCATTTTTAAATATGTGATTAAATATATCCTAATTTCAATAAAAACAAAAAGTTTAATTAATTTTTATTCATCAATAAAAATATATTTATTGTATTTTACTGTAACTAAAAGTATACAAATAAATGTAAAAGTAAAACCTATGCTGGAATACCTCTTAGAAAAACCCATACTAAAATAAAATTGAAACTATAAATAAACACTTCAGAAGGAATTAAAAATATCTTTACCATGTGTTAATGTTTCCATTCACAAAAATCCTATAAGTTACATACTTGAACAAACCCATTCTGATCTCAGAGAGAGAAATACTAGTGTACAAGAGCCATTTTTTTAATGGAATCTCAATTAATAACTCCATCTGGTAGTAAATATTTTATTCCAAATATCAAGATGCAAATGTGGGACGATCGTCTCACTGTATAGGATTCACTGTAATGCAAGGATACTGTGTTAGTCTCTGAGGGTCATTCAGCAATAATACATATTTGCAGCATTTATCCCGAATGGGTTTAAGATGTATGGAAAATAATTGAATTAATTTTGGAATAAAATTTTAAATAAAAGTATGACAACCAATAATTTTTTTTAAGTTGTTAATAAAATTATATTTTAAAATTAATCTCTTAAAAATTATTGCTTGTTATTCGTAGTAATCTAGCATATGATACAGGCATATTTATTTAAAAAAAAAAATATTTCGTTTTAGTTTCTTTCAAATATGAACATGATGGATTATTCTGTATGTTTGGGAATTCATGATAGTGAACGTAGTGAACTTGATGCACTGGACAAAGAGAAAAATGTTAACTCTGAGGGAGAAGGCAGTGGTCAAGAAAATGGACCAGGCTCAGAAGAGGATGAAGATTCTGCAGGGAGTGGAGTTGGTGGCACTGTGCCAACACCTCCAGATTCTCCTCAAGCTCTTAGAGAAGATTTATCCTTAAATTGTGATGGATTTGATCCTAATCGAGATATATATGCAACACCAAGTTCTGATGGTTAGCATTTTATTTATTTATTTTATAGAGCTATGCTTAATTAGGCTAGTTTTCTTACATCCTGAATTTTAAAACAATCATTTTTGTGTTTCATTACATTATGTAAATCATTGAAAGCTTTTTAGTTTTATCTGTTTTAAAAATTAATTATATTTCATAATCCTAAATAGTATGTAATAATTTTTGGATTTATCAACTTTGTTTAAGGGCACTCTATTGCTCATAAGGTAATATTATTAATTGGGGAATGTTTGTTAATCAATGAATATTTCAAAGCAAAGAAATCAGGGTTCATACAACTCCTATCTATTAATCATTTTACAAGTCTTTTAAGTTCTTGGAGTTCTGAATTGAGAGTCATAGAAAACAGTGAATTATTCATGGAAATTTTTAATTTCTCATTTACAAATTTTTTATTAAAAATATAAATACTTTCATTTCAAAAAGAAGATGAGTGAATATCGAAAACATATTGGTTTATGTTTTTTGCATTTTGTGGTGGTTGTTTATGTATTTTGCATTCTTTAAAGATTGATAAAAATTGATAGCATACAAAAATTTTTTGTTTTACACCACAGATCTGTACTCCTATCTAATTCTAATATCTTTTTCTCTTCAGTATGCAAATGATTAATACTAATTCATTAATAATAACTGTGTTCATTTTTCTCAATGAACACTTATCTATTTTCATTTCTCTGTTTGAAAATAAGCAGACAACTGAGAAGGATAAAATGTTTGTGTTTCTAGCATCCTTCACAATATATAAGCAAGACTTTGATCAAGAAATAAAATGTAATAGCCAAATAGTTTAGTTTAGAATTGCAAAATTATTTTAAAAGTATAGTATTGTCCAATTAATCTGTAAACATAGAAACATAATATAAGTAAGCACTTGTCCAATTTCTTGAATATGATCGATTATAAAATATGTACTCACAGAGAGAGAGATAATTTATGAAAAACAAGAAAGCAATTTCTTTTTAATAATATGACTAAATTAGAAATTATTCATGAATAAATTTTTCTTAATAATTAAATCAACAACTGATAATTATTGAAGGAATTAAATAAGAAAAATATTCTGTAGATTTCCTATATATATATATACTTTCTGATTAAATTATGATATCTACTTCTTGGTACAATATGCCTTTATCAGAGGTACCTTGACTGTCAAATTCACTTAAGTGTTCTTTGGCTTCTTAAATAAATACAGAAAGTGTTGTCTGAATCCTTTCAGAATTTTAGAAAAAAAATTAGACTTAAAAAGAGAAAGCAAATGAGAAAAAGGAAGCAAGAAATGAGAAAGAGAGGTGTCACTTTTAAAGACTTCAAAAACATTCTTTTGAAAATTTTTGGGTGTTGAGAAAGTGGTGCTGAATATATAGGAGAATGGGTTGTAAGTGAGACCCTAGATTTCAAATTGCAAATGATGATAAAATTATTTAAACTGTTGATGAATTAAGAAGACAATCTTTTATGTCCAAGTTGAAGCAAGTACGAGACCATCAGCTAGTTAGGCATTTGCCTGTTTTGAAGTTGGATAGAGTTTGACCACAGTATGACCACATGCAAATTCGCATTGCCAAGTGGACTTGACTGCCTGAAAAGGTATGAAGGCAGTGCAAAAGCTTACTCTCATAGAAATGTTCAGTAAGCAATGACTTTTATTTACAGCACTGTACACATATATACTCTACTGATGTAGAGCTTTTGTTAGTACCTTAACATGTAAAATTGTTGCCTTTTCATTTAACTGATTAAAGGTTCTTTTTCTTCAAAAATGTGTAATTTTTTTCTTCCTGTTATAAATGTACTATAATTAATTAAAATTTAACTTTTTTCAAAAAATCCAATTATCTTAATATTTATTTATTCAAATGGGATCTGGTCCCAGTTTGGATAATTGTAGTTGTAGTGTACTTTCTTTTAATTGTGTCTCTAAACATGTTTTTTGGAATTCATGCAACTCCTCAAATTTCCTCGAAACTCCTGAAATTTTTACTTACCTTGATGTATTTATTTTTTGTTTGAAAATATTATAATTTTTTAGTATTTTGAAATTTGTAATGAAATAATTCGAAAATCAAATTGAGTATTAGCTCTTAATGTTACTACTAGGTTGGTGGCTCTCACACACACAATTGATATTAGATTATATTCATAACTGTTGACTATAATAAAGATTAGTTCAGGCACAATAGTTTCATGATGATTCAGTTCAGTCAGGACCAAATGTAGCAGCCAGATTTATGTATGAGAAGGGTAATCCATAGCTGCCAACTCTACTGATTTTTTAGGGAAAATCCTGATTTTTCACCCTTTCTCCTGATAATGTATGAAAATCTACTAATTTTTGGCAATTAAAAACCGCTTAAATTTTGCCGAAAAATAAGTATTGGTGTGTTTAATTTGATGTGAATGTGTGTAATTACATTTAGATGCTTAAAAAGTTTCCCTTTCATGATGAGATTCTAAAACATGCAGAAGTATGCTGTTTGCAGACTAATGAACATGCCTCATTTTCAAGTGTAAAATTCTTTGTTGACAGACTTCCCATTTTACTGTTTAATACAGAACTGACTAAAGGATTGGACATTCTCCAAATTGAGCTTTGCGAACTACAAACTAATGTCCTCACAAAAGAAACACTAGATGAACCAAGAGCAGATGTATAAAGGCACATTGTTGGAAATCTGAAAATTAATTTTGAAGAAATATTGCTTTCCAATATTTCCCTGTTTATGCTTTCAATTTTAACTATTCCACCTTATAATGCTGAATGTGATCAGGTGTTCAGTCGTATAAAAAATAAAAAATTAATTCAGGTCTTTTCTTTCTTCTGAAAATTTAGAAAGTTTAATTATTGCTAAATATTCTTACAATCAGAAAAATGTTTTAAACAGCAGTTCACCATTTCATTTCTAATAAATGGTAAGTCAACAACGCATGAAAAAAGTTGCCATGAGTTATTCGAAATTTGTTTTTTATGGACAAAGCATTTGAAAATTTCTATTTTCTTAAAAGTATTTTATGTGTTTATGTAAGGAAATAGTTTTATAAATTTACTATTTATAAATTGCACTTGTGTAATAAAAGTTGCCTTATAAAATAAGTATTGAGACATAAATGTTGATGTGTTTATTTTTTTACACATAGTATATTTTATTCTTCATAGTTCCTTTATGAGCTTGATGAATATTTTATTAAAATATTAAAATTGACAATATATATGTTTAATATAAATCATTCTCAGAATGTATAATTTAAAGAGTAAAATTCTCTTTTTGTGGTACTACTACTTTTTGTGGTACTACATCGCTTGTAGTGTCTCCTGGTTTTTTTTCTCTCAAAATTTACTGATTTTTATTTCTCCAAGGTTGACAGGTATGGTAATCAAAATTAAAATTGTCATGTGATGAAATCAGGGGGGGGGAGTAATTAAGTCAAGTGAACTTAATTTATTCTTTTTCCATTTGTGTTTTTGTCTGTTTTTATTGTATGAAATTTACTGAATATTAATATTTGAACATTACCATTTTTTAGTTAAAATAGATATTTCATACCTTCTTGGGGGCAAAATTGTGTATAATTTCAGTGAAAGGATGAATTTGCTTATCAAAAAAAATAAAGGCTTAGTTACATTATTTAATATGATGGTGGAAAGTGTAGTTTCAATAATCAGTGGACTTCAGAAAAGCTGTACAAAATTGGCTTTTGCATGGTTCAGAAAAGAAAAAAAAAATTCATAATTTTGTAGTAGAGTTTAAATTATTACAACCGACTAAAATTCTAAGATTGTATTGATGTGAAATTTGATCCTGTTAAAGATAGGATAAATACTTTTAATTTTAACTTATTCTCAAATAGGCAAAATTATTGTTATTTATGGAAAGTAGTTAATTTGCTTTTACTACTGTCATTGTCAAGCATCAAGAACATGGATTTTCTGGGAACAAAAATTTGATGGAAGAAAATTTAAGTAATCAGTTGTGGCTATGAATGCATTGTTGATGATAGCATCTAAAACATAGGTGCTGTCAACAACATAATTAGCAAAGATCTACTTAGTTTTGCAGCTATTGCCAGGCAGAAGTAAAAATTAAATTAATTAAAACAGCAAAATAAGCAGCTAATAACTGATAAAAAGTAAAAAGTTTTCCTTGAAAAAATTGAACTGAAAATCAAAATGAAGAGTTTGGAAAAAAAATATATGGACTTGAAAAATCTACAATAGGAATTGCTGAGGAAGCTGAAAGAACTGGTGAATTAACATTATTTGCAAAATCAAATATGCTTTATTGTGGTGTTACAGAGAAGACAGTTATTACTCAGTATTAATAATATAGTGAAAGGTTTAGAAACTGAAAGGTGAAATTTTCTGATATCAATATTGTGTATGTATAAATAACCAAGAAATGTGGAAATCTATTGAATAATTAAAGAAATAGAAAGGTTTAGAATATGCATATAAAATTGTGTAGTTTTAAGAGTTTGATAAAAAAAAAAAAAAAAAAGCAGAAAATTTTTTATTTAATAATTGTTGGAATAATTACCTTGAAAATTTTATTTGATATTCTATTTATTTTGTTTTGAATAAGTATATTTATTTGAAAAGTGATTGTTATACATATCTTGAAATACTCAATATATTAATAGATAGGAATCAAGCTGAAAACTTTAAAATTATCATTATTTTATATATTGTGTAATTCAGTATTGTGAAGAATATTGATTATTTATAAATAAATTTTTCTCTGTTGTGGCTGTAAATTCATTGAAGACTTTTGATGTAATCATTAAATATAATTTCAACTAAAATAAAAAATATTCTCATTAATTTTTGCAATAATTTATTTCTTTTATTTACAAATATAATTGAAAAATGTTGCACATAGATAATTATATGTATATTTGGTTAAAAACAATTTTTAAAATGAAATAAAAAATTATTAAACATGAAAGTTGATACTTCTGGAAATTTTTTGTTTGACTCCTGGAATTTGAATCTTAAAAATCTGTATCAAGCCTGATTTTTGCTTAAATTATTTTCTTAGAATATGTCAGTTGTTATTTTTTTTTTTTGTTTATTTTATAAATTTATTAATTGAAATTATTACCTATGTTAACCTGGTATAAAATTGGTATGTTTGCTTATTATTGCTTATATTTGTTACCCAAATGCTGCAGAATTGTACTTTGAAATTATTTGTTACATTGCTATGAAAAATTGGAAAAAATGTAAGTTTTAAAACTAAACATTTAATATATGAGTCTGTGGGATTTAAATTGTTGATTGTTTTAAATATGGATGATAAAAATGACAGGCTATTAAAATATTTTATGATATAAAATGATTTATGCTTAAGTTTAAGAACTGACCAATTTCTAAGAAAGGAGACTTTTCTTAGTAATTTGTCAGTTCTTAAATATTAAACATTTTTTTCAGGTACACTGTTTTAAAGCTTTGAATATGAATAATTATGCTCATTTTACACACTTCATAGGTGCTCCAAAAAAAGAAGTGTATTTCCTGGCTTTAGTTGATGTTCTCACTCATTATGGTATGAAGAAAAGAACCGCTCAAGCTGCAAAAGCTGTGAAACATGGGACAAATGCTGAAATATCTACTGTTCATCCAGAGCAATATGCAAAACGCCTTCTTGATTTCATTGCAAAAGCAATGGAATGAGACAAGTAAAGAAATGTTATGTGCCGATTAAATATGCCGCTTCTAGTGGTGCCATTCTTCAGTGTTCATGACACATAGCTGTTGCTATGGCTGTTGAAGAGTTACACATTCTTGATTGATAATGTAGGACAATTCCAGATTTATGCTAACTGCACTTTTTGTTCAGCACAAATATACTCCTGAACTTGCCTGTACTAGTAACTTTTACTCATATTCTAAGAATCTATGCAATTTATTACTCATATAAGTATGAGGACATCACTTTCCAACAAATCGCACTCAAATTTAAACCTGAAACTCTATGTTCCTGTTCATGTATCTTATTATACATATCTTTAGAATTTTTTATCAGTATTTTGTTTCAAATTTAAAGAAATATGCTATATGATACTAAAGAAATATACTCAGTTTGATAGAATGAAATCAAAATAAATTGAACTTTTATAATTCTTGTCTAAGGCAACCAAATTATCCTCTTTCATAAAGTTTTTGAGAATGATTTTTAAATGTATATTTTAGAAGTTTATTTATTAGATGATGAATTTTTAAGCATAATATGTTAAAAGTTGAAATTTTATCTGTGCTAAGTAATTTTTATATATTTTATTTTGTGTAGTCCATTTTTAATTTTTGATAAAGTGATTAACATTTCAAAAGTCTTTTAGCTTTTATTTATGTGAATTAATACAATTGAAAATTTTCAGAATTACTGAAAGGAAACAAGCATTCTATGTAACTGGTGTCATATTTTTAATTAATTATATTTGATAAACTACATTGAAAATGTAAATAATTATAAAGTATGTTCATTTTCCATTTTGATATCATTTTTTAGTTTGTGATCTATAAATTTTCAAATGCATTTTAATAATAATAATTAATTGGATATTAAAAATTCCATGTATCCATTTTTTTTAATTGTGAAATACTTTTTATTGTTATTAAAATGCTGTTAAATATTATTAAAGCATTTCGTTTTTATTATAAAGCTATTGCCCATTATATTCATCAAATAATTTTTTATTTCAATTTATTCTGAAAATTTCTACAATTCATTGTTATTTTCTGTACTGTCATTAAAAGTATTAAGTATCATAAAAATAATTAAACTTATACAAACTAAGTCATTTTTACAAATCTTAAAGATTAAGATATCTTAAAGATTAAGATATTATAGACAAATCTTAAGATTTTTTTATTTCGATTTTAAAATAATTGGAAGATTTAGCTTTTATTTTTCCTTTTTTTATTATTAACTGAATACACTAATCTCTTTGTGATTGCCTTCTGTAGTTAAATTCGAATTTTTCTTATATGTTTTGAATAATATAGTTGCTGGTTATTTGCTATTCTTCTATTTAACTGTTATATTATATAGAAATGTGTTAATGAAGTTAGTAAAATGTGAAGTCATAAACTCTTAAATATTTGATAGATGTTACAAGTGCCTAAATTAAACATTAACTTTTAGTAGCTTGTGACTGATTTCTAACTTTTAGTAGCTTGTGACTGATTTCTAACTTTTAGTAGCTTGTGACTGATTTCTGTTAATTCTTCCATAAATTTATTTCTTATCTACTGGACAGTTTTAAATGGGGTTTCTTTTTGTGCAAAATTGTAAATTTGACTGTTACTATATATTATTATGAGGAAACCTTAATTTGAAAATCTTTCACCTCAGTTTTTGTTTCAACTTAAAAACAATATATTAATTTTTAGTTTGTAAGAATGAATATTTTTTGTAATAAATTTGATAATTTGTATAATAAAAACAATCACTTGATATGTATTTAATAAGACATGGAACTATCACATTAGATGTTTTTTGTTATATTATCTTTGTTGTTTTGAATTATCATCAAAAAAAAATGTGTATGCATATCATTACAATCAAAAATTTCATTGGATATGTTTAGTAATTTTTCATTGGAATGTCATGTTATCTCATTACCATGCATAAAATCACATCAGTTAAAGAAAAGAAAGAAGAAAAAATTTTTAACTTTGAGATTTATATGAAACTTTACATAAATTTATAAAAAGTAAAAATAAATTCAGTTTCCTCAATCATTATAACATAACTGTAAGAGCCACCATACATTGAAACTTTAATACAAATCACAGTTATTGGTATTTTAACTATTATCATTAATTGGATTTTAAAATTTACTATACATAAATTTATATTGAATGAAATCTTGATTTTTGAGATATCTCATTCTTAATTTAAAAAAAAATATTAAATCTGAATAAATTATTTTAAAAAATAATCGTGGTATTTGAGTTTAATGCATTAGAATTGTTTGATTCTTAGTGTCATTTTTATAATAATTCTTACTGAAATTGATTTGATTTTATTAGTGATATTGTATAGCTGTATATTTTCAAATTGTTAGTACTTTGGCATAAAGTCATTAAGTTGACAAAATCTGAGTCATCTTTTTATGATATTTCTCTCTTCTGTATTTGTCAAATCTTACTTTGTGATACATTTTGTATATATGCTTTTTAAGTCAATTTTTGTATGATTTTTTCCATTGTGTCATGTGATTTTTTTTTTTTATATATATCTATGCTTATAAGATTGAGATTTAAAATGTATATAATCTAAGTTTCCTTGAATCTGGCTACATACTTAAAATGATTTAGAGCTTGTGTCTAAAATGAATCATCCTGATGTACTTTAAATGAAAGAAAGCATTTTATTAAGATAATTTAAAATTTGTAATGTTTTTTTTAAGGAAAATTTTTAATTAAAATGTGTTTAATATGATTAAGTTCAATTGAGGAACTTGCTGTTATATATTTTTATCTGATATCAAAATGATTTTATGTTTTTATTTGATATTAATAATAGAAATGTTGAAATACTTTATTTTTTCTAATATTTGTTTTTAAGAAATATTGTATATGTGTGTAGTATATATCCTATTTTATTTTGAATTGTAAGCAAATTTGTGTAAAAAATTTTGATGTATTGCTTAGCTTTTCTCTGTTCTAAATTATTTTTTAATGATTGCTGAAGTGCTTATAGTGAGCAGAAAAAAAAAAAAAATTGCTTTTTGATAAATGATTATTTACTGTAGGCTGTGAGAACACTACTTAAATATTAATTTATCATCCAGTAGCCTTTATTGCTCTAAAGTAACATCTGTATGTGATAATTTTATATTATACTCTATTTTTTAAAGTAGCCATTTGATTAGGAGTACAGTTTAAGTGTCTTTATACTATAATTCTTTTTTACAGTTTTTGTTAAAAAGAAAAAAAAGTTTACATAGTATTTATGTATAAAATAGAATGTTTTAGCTATTTGTACTTGAAAAAAAATGTTAATTAAGGAATAAGTGATACTATATTATGCAATTTTGTAAACATTTGATAGTTGATTGTTCATTTATGTTACTGTGTCTTGTTACACTATTTAAAATGTTGATTTTCTACTCTCTTTAAATAAAGGAAATTTAAAACTTGTGCATTCTGTGGTTTTGTAAGACAAAGCCAACATTGTAAATATAGTGAATGCTGTATTAAATAGTGATGTGATGTGCAACATCTATGTTACTTTGTAAATTATTTTAATGCAATAAATGTTTGGTGTGGAATTTATTTTAAGTTTACTATTTTTTAGTTTGAAATTCATTTCTATGAATTTTTAATAATGATATTGTCTAACTCCTGTTAGTGTTTCATTTTTCTAAATTAATTTTTTTCAGTTTTAATTCTGCAAATTGTAAAAAAATAAATAAATAATCGATGTAATTTACTGTATTAAAAATTTTGACCTCTAATACAAATTTCACTATTTAAACACATTTTCTGTGATTACTTCTATATCAAAAAAATATTTCCTTTTTAAGTTTTTGTTGTTTTGATGGGTTGCACATTATTATTATTAATAGAATATACATTTTATTGAAGGCATGGAACAATGTTATTAAAAAAATTTTATTGTACCCTTCTAAATTGAATGAATAAAAAGAAACAGGAATTTGTGATATCAGAGTGTACAGTCCATTGCTATATAGTATTTTGTTTACTATTGTAGCAGATATTGTCTTGGTAATGTTTTCTGCAGTCTTATTTATGCTAAAAATAAAGCTAATAAATTAGCAAGTGCTATTTACTTTTTTTAATCTTGAGTAAAATAAATTCACAAAAGAAAACAGTATTCAACATATCAAACAGTTGAAATATATGCCAATTACTTACCACATGCTAATGATTTTTGAAAATATAGGCATGTTTTTTTTAATATGTAAATTATGTATATTGCCTGAATTACAGAAATGTAACTATCATATTTACAATTTATAAGAAAAAATATCAATTTAACCTGAAGAATGAATGTGAGTCCTAGAATAATATGAAAGTATTGTATGTGTGAGAGATATATTTGAATGAAAGAGGTACTGAATTTTATATTAGAAAATTCCCATTGAAAGTCGAGAATATATTCTAAAGTTTAATCGAAAATTTTAAGATATTTTTAATTTCATTATCTTTGCAGTTTTATAAAAGTATAAAATTTTGTTCAATAAAGGCACAAATAAGAATTTTTCCTAAAAGGAACAAAGCTCTAAGCTTAGATTTTTAATGATTTTTGGACTTATCTGTATGTATCTTATATCAATGTATATAATTAAAGATTTCCACAAAATATTGGAAATAGATAAGCAATTATTCGAAATAAAGTTGGAAAATAATAATAATAAAAAATTGAAAAGTAGTTAATCCTCTCAATTTTACTTAATAAAATTTTTTACGGTAATTTTTCTGCTAAAATAATTGATGTATGCTAATTGCACAGTAGTTGAAAGAATGAAATCCTTTATTTAAATTAGTAAAATTATGACTTGGCTATTTAAAGTTGGAGTTTAAAATTATATTTTATCTATTGTAATGGAACTTTAGAATCGAGAAAACTTGATTGTTGAAATAAATATTATTTCTGTTGATTAAAATTTTTAAATTCATTAATATATTTGGATAAAATATTGCTACAAAAATTACTTAAATGAGGTGAAAATTCGTAATCCTGAATGACCTAAAAATTTGCTATTTACAAAATAAATTAAAAATATATAAAAGTATATCGTTTTTTGAACACATTTTTTTGAATTACCAAGTTCACTAATATTGTAAATGTTTTTGCTGTTTGGTCCAAAAATGCTACGAGACGGAGCGCCCGTGATGCAAGATTTTTGATTCTGTTGATATTCAAAAAGTATGTTTTTATATGTAAATAGTTAAAGATATATCAGCGTTGTTAATTTGTCGAATATCAATTTTACTTCTGAATAAGCATGTTTAACAAAAAAGCGCTCTTTCCAATACAATTTCTATTTTTATTGCTGGAAATTTTCCATGAAAATTAATTATCAATTACCTTTACGAATATATCCCGTATCTCATTAGTGTTGTTACTTATGACACTTGGATAAGCCAAGCTTGCCTGCCATTGTCACTCCGCTTAATCAGAGAATACGAAAGTGAAAGTACGACTTTACTTAAAACTCCTCCGATAGATGGAGCCACCAGAAGATCCACTACCTCAATTTTTAAATTAATCTGAAAGGGGAGGAAATTTTCACCAGACCTTTACACTCTTGGTAATGGCTCAACGACTGACCACAGGATTTTCGATTCCACAGATTTAAGGCCTGACACAAACTACAGGAGAATTCTCTGGTGAAATTCCGAGAATTCGGTGCTCGGAGAGTTCCTCGTAAACTCAAGTTCGTATATCGCATGTACTCGACGTGTCTTTCGCGGCATTGGGAATCGAACTCCATCCTTTCGGATGGAAGGTGACCACGGCCCACTCACTCGTTTATATTCATTTATAATTTACAATTTTTTTATAATTAAAAAAAACTCGTAAAAGAAGTTGAATTATTTTTTATTCAAGTAAAGAGACGCGAAAGAAAAATTATTAAGAGTTAAATGTATGAGAAGAATAGTTTTCATTTTCGTATCCTGGATGGAATGTGACCTGATATCGAATCTCTTAATCTTCAACTTAGATTAATTGGTTTGTCCCTCAACGGTGGACTTTTTGAACACGACGCTTAATTAATATGGGACCTACAGAGTTTAAGGTGTATTCCGAGATGAGATTCGAACTGTTTAACTGAAATCCAACTGGATTTACTCCAAGGAGCAATAAAATATTTCGTTACGTTCTCGTGGACCGGTAATTTTTATAAATCAATCTATTGACAAATTTCTACTCATAAATAAATCATGTAGACACAAAAATAGTTTTTAAAGAATAAGTAAGAAATTAAAATAATTCCATAAGCTATACATTACGATAGCTGTAAAATAGCTCAGCTTTATCTTAATACTCACTCAAGGATTGTATAAAACACACACTTTATTTCTCCGACTCTCACATCGCTACTGCAGGTTTCTTTTTTATGACTCAAAGAAGGCGCTGCTCTCGCAGGCGCCAACATTCCGCCCGGCGTTGACATGGTACATTCAACAATTTGAAATCTCAAGACAAATATTAACACACTATATATAAGTACAATGAGAGATACACACTATTAATAATAAACTACACTAAATACATAATGATACACAGATAAATTTGATAGAGTTCTCACTCCTTAATTAGGCTATGGCAAAATGCAAATTTTATTAATGCTCCTTTTAAAAAAACTCCATTCTTTGTTTTAACTAAAACTACTCTCACCTTCTTATCCTTTCTTGGGAATGTTTATATTATTCTGTCCATTGGCCAGTTACAAACCTATACATAATCTAATTTTAAAATCACCATAGTGCCAATGTGCACATTCTCTTTGGTGAACCTCCACTTTGATCTTTCTTGTATTGAACTTAAATAATTGTTAGACCAATGCTTCCAAAATGTCTGCACTATCTTAGTTAATTTTTGTCATTATTTTAATTTATTGTCATGTAAATTTAGGATGTCGGGTTCTGCAATTGCTGTGATAGGTCTGCCTATCAAAAAATGGTCAGGTGTCAAGACATCATAATCATTTAAGTCAGATAATAGGGGATGCAATAGGCGGAAATTAAGAATTGCCTCAATCTGATCAATTACAATTAAGAATTCCTCAAAGGTTAGTTTTAAATTGCCTACTACACATTTAAGATGGTATTTCGCGGATTTGACACCTGCCTTTCAAAGTCCACCATGATTTGGGAATCTAAGGGGAATGAAAGTCCAACCAACCTTTTCTTTGGACAAATAATTACTCAAGTTTTCATCTGGACTGCTAACTAATTTACTCAATTTCCTTAATTCGGAGTTACTGCCAACAAAATTAGTAGCGTTATCAGAAAATATGTGGGCACTTTTCCCTCTTATGCTAAACAATCTCTTAAGTGTAACTACAAAGGCATCACTAGAGAGGTCCGTTACCATCTCTAAATGACAAGCTTTAGTTACAAAACAAATGAAAATACACACATTTTATTATACATTCCTTTTCTTTGATTGTAATATTTTATATAAAAAGGACCAAAAAAATCTACCCCTACACAATTGAATGGAAAGTTTGAGGTTACTCTCTCTTCAGGTAAATGTCCCATGAGCTGTTGACAAGGTACTGGTTTTGCTTTAAAGCAAACAACACAATGGTGTACTAGTTTTCTACAAAGGTTACATCCACTTAAAGGCCAAAACCTTCATCTAATAAGAAACAATAACCCTTGTGGGCCAATATGTAAATAGTTCTTATGAAACATTTCAGCAATCATCACAGTCAATTTATTATTGGTAGGTAAAATTTTAGAAAACCTTTTATCAAAATTAAACTTATTTTTGGTTAGTCTTCCACCAACTCTTACAACACCCCTTTCATTTAAAAATGGGAAAATATTTTTTAACTTACTATCTACAGACACATTACCATCCTTCTGAAGGCCTGTAATTTCCCCTTATAAAACACTCTTGTTGAACTAATTTTACTAAGACAAATTCAGAATCTTTAATTTGCTTACATTGCAGGGGGCCAGTTACCTTTTGCTGTGATTTACAATTATTAAAGAACCTATAAAGAAAAGCTATAAAACACGTACAAGTTTAGTATAATTGTGATTAATTCTAAGTAACTCCTCAGTTAAAAAATTAAAAGTCACTAGGAAAACACGTCTCTTGAACCTTCGTTCATTCTTAACCAGTTCTGCATTAAAATGTTCTAGGTTCTCGTTAATTAGCTCTTCACAGTTGTTAAGCGTCTCTACTTCATCGATGATAAGTAGTGGTCCATGCCACCACAAAGAATTATTTCTCAGTTGTGCTGGATTGCAGCCACGAAAAACTATATCTGTAGGATTTAGCTCCGATGATATATGCCTCCATTGAGAGACATCTGTCAGAACTTGTATTTTAGTCACTCTGGTAGCGACAAAGGTTTTCAATTCTGCTGGAGACTTCTGAATCCTGGACAAAACAATTTTGCTGTCCGAAAAATACCGATTTCGATCTATCTTAAGTTCTAGGGAAGTGCTAACATTTTTCATCAATTTAGATAGCAATACACCTGCACACAGTTCAAGTCGTGGAATCGAAACTGTTTTGATTGGTGCAACTCTTCCCTTGCTGCACACTAAATGTGAAGTTATTTCACCACTCGCTGATTTGCATCTTAGATAGACTGTTGCAACGTAATAGCCCTTTGATGCATCTGAGAATCCAAAGAATTCAATTTTTACAACATTTTCTGATAGCATACATCGATTTATTTTAATACAGTTAATGTCACACAGCCCATTAAAAAACCATTCATGTACGGCATCCGATGGCAGTCTTTCATCCCAGTCTATTGATAACCTCCACAGACGTTGCATAAAAACCTTAGCCTTTGTAAGCACAGGTCCTATCAAACCAAGTGGGTCGAAAATTCGGGCAATTATGGACAAAATTCTCTCTTTGTAACCATAGAAGCATCTTTTTGGGCATATTGTAGGAAAGTTCATTACTCTTGGCCTTCCATAGTCATTTGTCATAGCTATAGTCATTTGAATATTCAGAAAATTCTCTTAACTCTGGACAGATCCTTTGCCATTTATGTAGTTCCATACCACAAGTTTTAAATATTTGAGTTAATTCTTGCTTTAGACACTTTACACTTTCTAAATTGGTCCCTCCACTCAATATGTCATCCATGTACATATCCTTCTGTATTACTTGAGAAACCAATGGAAATTTCAGTTGTTCATCAGTATTTAACTGTTGAAGACATCTCTGAGCCAAATATGGAGCACTAGTGGTTCCATACGTCACTGTGCATCATTGATACGTTTTAATATTCGCTTCCTTACTATCTTTCCATACAATTCTTTGCAAGTCTCTTCGTGCAGGATCAATCCAAATCGTTCTATACATTTTTTGAATGTTGGTAGTAAAAGCAAAAAGATGTTTTCTAAACCTCAATATTATAGCAAATAAATCATCTTGAATTACACCACCATTTAGCTGTATGGAATTTAATGACTCACCAGTTGAAGTAATTTGTAAAGCGTTAAACACAACTCTACACTTCGTGCTCGTCTTCTGTGGTTTATAATCTGCATGATGACGTAAATAGTAGACTACTTCAGGTTCTTGCGTCATAGAAACTTCTTGCATATGATTCAAGCATTCATATTCACTCATAAATTGACGATATAATGCCAGAAGTTCTGGATTCTTTTCTAACTTATTCCACAAGGAATTTAATCTTTTGACTGCAATCCCTCTAGACTCTCCCAGTAATTTCGGATAATTTTTAATAGCATCTGTGCCACAAATTTTCCTGATTTATCCCTTTTATGAGTTTTTATAAAATGATTATTAGCTTCAATTCTCTCAGCAGTTTCAAATTTCTGTGTTTCTTCAATTTGTTCTACTTCCCAAAAATTCCGCATAATTTTTTTTAAGTCGGCACCCTCGTTTATAAGACCACAGTGTACATTAGTCTCAGTTACTATTGGTACACTACCACTCACTACAAATCCGAATACTGTGTTCTGTAAAATTAATTTAGAATTAGTAGGGCAAATTCTGTCAGGTTTTAATAGTCCATAAAAATTCTCTGCTCCCAGAATTAAATCGATTGGGCCTGGAACATAAAATTCCGAATCAGCTAACTTAATGTTTTTTTAATTCCGGAACGCAAATTGATATTTGCCTTAAAGGGGTCAAATTTGTAACACTGGGAAGAACCAAAAATTCTAAATCTAATTTGAAATTTCTTATATCATTAACAATCGTAGCATTAGCTTTAGATTTAACTGTCAAAGACATTCCATTTAAACCTGAAACTCCAATATTTATTTTTTCCTTTCTTAAATTAAGCTTGTAAAAGTAACTCTTACTAAAAAAATTAGCAATGGCTCCAAAGTCTAACAAACCACGAATGCGTAAATAACTCTCAAGTCATCGGTTAAAAAACAAATAAAAGTGCTAAGTAGTACAGACTTCGAATTTGTTGACGAAGGATAACTAGTCGCCGCCAAGCAATTTTGATCCTGACCTCGTGGCTCTTCTTTATTGCTAATAGGAACAAACTCTATAAAGCTGTGGGGGAGGGTAAGAAACTCACTTTTCGCATTGAGAGTATTTACATTCTCATTAGGCGTCGATAAACGCTCTTGTTTTTGCTCTGACTAAAAGTGAAGTGTGGCATGATGACGCCGCTTACAGATATTGCACGAATGTTTTGATTTACAAGTCGTTACCCTATGATTATTCCCCAAGCAATTAAAACAGAAGTGATTTGATTTTACAAACTCAATACGATCATTTACTGACATATTTTTATAATTAGGGCATTTATATTTGGCGTGATTCTCATTACATGATAAAACACACTTATTATTTTTAACTTCCGAAAGGAAAACTCTCGATTTGTATTTTGACTCGGACAATTTATTAAACTTTGAGTTTTCCACCAAAGTCTTACCCCTCGGGAAATAAAATATAAATCCATTTCTTTCCCTAATTCAGAGGGTTTAAACCATGTGTCAGCTTGTCTCATATTAATATGAATCGTAGTTTCTCTGTCTAAGGTCTGGCATATTTTATCCGACACAATTAAATCTTTGAGAGTTTCGAAATCTGTTACCTTCCTCAATTGTAAATAATATTCCCAGAGCTCGTCGTTAATCGCGATGCAATTAGTACGTATATTTAATTTGGTTGGCGGTGGGCTTTCCTAAAATGTTCTAAACATGATTTAGGGGTTGGCTCAAATTCTCGAAGTACTATTGTTTTTACTTTAGAATACTCATTTAACTCGTCATCCTTTATGTAAGTTATTACATTAGTTGCCCTTTTCCCTAGCAAATTTAACAAAATCTCCCCTTTCTATTTATCACAGACGTTTTTTGAAATAAAAGGCCATCTTTAGAAAAGATGCAAAAATATAACTCCAACCCTCAAGTCTACTAGGAGTTTTAATAGTTAAAGTACGGACACTTTTATGAGAGAGTCTAAAGATTCAGTCTCATTATTTTCAACTTCTGAATTTGATTTAGATTCCGCTTTCACGCGAGCAATTTTTAATTCCATTTTCCTTCAAGTTTAATTTTTTCTAATTCTAATTGTTGAAGCTCTTCAGATTTTCTCTGTTCGAGCATAATTTTCTCTAAATCTAGTTGCCCCAACTCATCGGACTTTTGCTCTTCAATTATCGTATTTGCTAATTCTACATCGGAATCTTTGCTACGTACTTCTGGTTTTGTTTTATAATACTGCTTAAGTCTGAAATAGTCATTTTCTCATTGATATCTTCTCCTAACTCAATAGCAATTCATATAAAATATTCTTTTTCACGCCTTTAAACATTTTGGATAGTTATTAATATTTCAACATATATATAAAGATCTATTCTCAGAACAAGTAAATTACTCAGTCCCATACCTCAACTACGTTGACGATACTCAGCAGAGGCTCACAGCCATTATATAGGTCCATAGATTGCTGGTTTTCTCCAGTGAGACTATGACCAATGTAAAATAGCTCAGTTTTTAACTCAATTAATACTCACTCAAGGACTGTATAAAACACATGCTTTATTTCTCCGACTCTCACATCGCCGGTTTCTTTTTTATGACTCAAAGGGACTCTGCGCTCGCAGGCGCCAACAATAGCTATCGAGCATTCAAGCAATCAGCGATACTCAAGGCAGACAGGGGCACACTAAGTTGTGTATTATTAAGTGTGTGGCAAGGCAATTTATCAAAGGCAATTAGGTACATAGTTACCAGTTCGTTATAATTTTCATCATCGATCATTTTATTTTCTAAACTGATAAACTATTGTTGTAATGTAAGTGCTTTTTTAATATCAGTTGTCGGTCGATGACTCTTTGGATTTTTGTCAGATAGCTGTATATTTCACAGATTGGCAAATATTTCTGGCAGACGGCGATAGAAAAACACTGCTGTAGAAAATTTCCAAGGAAAGAGGAAATGGCATATTATATTGAATATGAATGTGATGCTTTGTCTTTACTCATTTGTTTACCTTAAGTATTCTTGAAACTAAAGAATTAACATTAGCTTCATTCTGACTTCACAGGATGACCTAACCCTACAGGAAGGAGCTGAGTTATTTAGGATTTGAAGTTTGGTACAAAATGGTTTTAGCCGAAGTGTCTTGCTGTCGAATGTAAGAGTATTCCCTATTTTAAATTTCTCTGGGAATGGAAGAACTTGTACTGAGAATTATGTGAAGTTTCAAAGTCGGATACTAAAATAAAAGTTACGTAACTCATCATTGGTATTGAAAGAACATTAAGCCAGAACTTTAATATTATTTGGTATTGGCATCAGTATTCTTGTTTTCGTTATTCTTCTTCTATTTGAATCTTACGCGAGAAAACAAAGAGTTCCTCATCCTTTTGGTAGCAACCATAAATCTTTTCTTCCTTAACGATGCGACGTAATAGTTGAAAATTCCTCATGAAAATTTACACATCTATCCCATCGTATTATTTGTTAAGAATAACTCCTTATAAACAGAATCTGTTCACTTACAATTTAAACTATAGTTACTTATAATTATTTACTTCATTAGAGTAGTATATTGTTTATAATATAAAAAAAATTTCAGGTGAAAACTATAAAAGGATTTGGGTGTTAGATGTCTGAAAAATAGTGAAAAAAAACGAATTATATGTTAAGCAATAATCATTGTAATGTTCAAACAATACCTGTCATCTCTAGGATAGTTAAATAACGCAAAACAGAATGCTTTACGAGGGCACATTTATAACGCACAAAGCACAAAAACTAATTCAACACATTTTAAAACTGTTCATTTTACATCTACCCGAAATGGGACATCCTCTATCCGTGACGTCAAACCCATTAACTCTCTTCACTAGAACACAAATACTGCTTCTGTTCCCTTGTCACCACCCCTGGCAGAGAATGAAACCGAAAGCTTTTTGTTACAGATAATTCTCTGGTATTTCACAATCAGGGTTCGAGATTTGGCCTAATTTGAGCTAGCGCAAAAGCTTTTTCGGGGGCTCCGCTGCTTCACTACTTTAGTAAAAGAAAAAAAAACAAAGAAAGAGCTGGGCTTTATTGTGATATTTTAATTTTTCACCTCATAAATATTGATAAGAAAATTTACTAAAACCGTCAAAACGATATTTCGTATGACCATAGAAGGGGAGAGGGATTTTATAGCTCTTTAGCTATAAAGTTTCCATTTTTATTGATTTTCGGACAGTTCTATATTCATCCTTAATAGGATTTTCGGACAGTTCTATGTTCATCCTTAATAGGATTTTCGGACAGTTCTATGTTCATCCTTAATAGGATTTTCGGACAGTTCTATGTTCATCCTTAGTAGGATTTTCGGACAGTTCTATGTTCATCCTTAATAGGATTTTCGGACAGTTCTATGTTCATCCTTAATAGGATTTTCGGACAGTTCTATGTTCATCCTTAGTAAGACATAGCACATCCGATGAGCCAAAATTTGACAAAGTCATCACTTCGCGTTATCATTCGATATTTGGGGAAATATCCAGGCAGATTTTCAGTCTCAAAAGGGAATTTCAATCCATTAATCAAAAGGGAATTTTGAGAAAATACTACTTGATTATTGTGATTTCTCAGTGTTGCAAAAATCCTATAGAATTCACGGAACACAATGCAACTCAAATTTTTCACAATTGTGATTAAAATGACCTTGGTAACTTTCATATCGTTGCAATTTGTGAACTTTTCTCAAGTTTCCAAAATGCAGATTTCTGAATATTAACTTTGTCATTTAACTGTGAAAAACTCATATCTCTGAAACATTAGGACGGAATTCAGTTAAATTTCTTCAATTACGATGGGTTCATTAAACCAATCAGAAGCCCTATTTTACAAAATGTAAAAATGCAAACTTTTAATTGGCCAAATTTACCCATTGTAAATTGAGAAAATTTAGCCGAATTCCGCCCCAAAAAGACATAGATTTATGAAAGATAGATTTTTTGTGTCCATACTGTAAATTAATGAAGAATCTAAAAAAAAAAAGGTGCAGATTTCAAATACTGAACACAAACAACATTGGTACACATAATGGATACCGAATTAAAGATAAATCTTTTTAATATCATCTCCAGAAAAGACTACAGCAAACTGTGAATACTTGTGAAGAATATAATTTCCAAATGATTCTCTAAAACTTAACATTGAAAAACTAAGGAAAATATTTTTTCTTTTATACTAGAGAAATCTAAAAGTGATGCTAAAAGCTGTTTTAATGAATGGATTTCTGAATTTTTAATAAATAATATTCACCTTATTAACATAACTAGAACACCAAATGGAATTAATGTTTACATATTCATTAAACCATCCATCGTCAATAGAAATGAAAAAAAACATTTTTACCTGATTTGCGGATGGAGAGAATTCTCTACTTCATTTTAAAGGAAATGGATGAATATGGAAAAAGTTATAACGTTTCTACGCAATATTCACCATATGGTTCAGTTGCAAGACAGTTCTCTTTGGAGGATAAGGTCCCGGAATTTGTCCCAACTATTGTTGAACAATGGATATAGATGTTGCGCGTCTGTATGCATGTCTCTCAGTGTGGATATTTGAGAATTTTGTTAATTTTCTCTTTTGTGACACTTGAATACAGTCCATTATTTATAAAAAGTCTTTCCGGAAGGAAACTTACATAATTTCTATTAAAATGGCTGTTAACTACTTGACGCCAAAATACTATTTGATGCTATTTTGTGCCAAACTACTTGATGCCAAAATAATCCTGCAAGCATTCATTATGAATTTTCCAAACAGTGCTCTTCAGAACGGAGGACAGTGCTCTTCAGAACGAAAGGCCCCGGTTTGATCCTATTCATTCTTAATTTAAACATGATGGACACAGCGTTAGTACCTTTTACATGCACCTCTATCCGGGAGTTTTCTGGGTTGTTGGCAGTTTTCTGGTCGTTGGCAGTTTCACTTGGCAGTTTTCTGGGTTTTCTTCCTTGCGATAAATATGTATGGCTTATATTTGCGAAAAAGTCCTCCTAGAAGACATTAGTGGGTTGTTGTAGTGCATTTAGCATCTCTTGCACTGAGCGGGCATGTTTCTTTGTTTGTCTTGCTGCCACAGTCCGCATAGCAACCATTCATTTTAACCCAGCAACGGAGTCACTGACTGCATAACAACCATACGTACAACCCCAGCAACGGAGATTCGTGATTTTGCTTTCGCGGCTAATTAGAAAATCGCAATTAATTAGTATAGCTAGTTATCACTGTAGCTCGGAAGATATTTTCCCCAAGTAAAATTGGTGTGAGTTTTGTGGCATTTCGAAAAGTAAAAAATCTAAAAACTTAATTTGGATACTTCAAAAATTTTCTTATCAATCATTGTTCCTCTTTGGATTAATTAACATCTTGATAAACGGCTAAAACCAATTAAGTGCCCAGATGTCGTATTATTATGTTCCGTGCGTTGATTTCGTGCGTTTTGATGTACAAACTGTGTTGGTGGGATAGTTGGAACCGAAGATATTGACCTTTGAATAAATACATAAAATACATGTTTTTAGCAAATTTTTTTCTATCTTTTTAATTATTCATTAATGACTTCAGCTCTAACTGTCCTATCTTTCTAGAATATTTCTCAAATTGGAGAGGATATTATTACGTTTCCAAAAATGTATAATTTGTAATTTTAAGATCAATAGTTCTTTTCCTATAATTTTGTAAATTTTTTATTTTTATTCCATTAATTTTGTATTTTTGAATATATTGATTGCAATTCTCACCTTAAAACTACCGTAACTTTTTAATTTTTAATCAATCAACTCCAATCTTTTTTCTGTCTATTCGGAGCGGATTTCTGTGACTATTTTTATGTATGTAATATATGTTTCCATTCAACAGTTAATGAGATATGGTCTAATTAGTTCATTAAGAAATTGTATTTCTTTTCGTAATTTCTGCCCATGTTTCTTTATTTTCCCCCTAAATAGATGTATTGATACAGTAGTTTTTTTTTTCAAACTTCTGCTTTTTGTTACCCGTTTTGTACCCCTGTTTTTTTTTCATCTTAACACTTTGCACACCGAATTCCCCGCGCTTAATTAATTTTAATATTAATCATCTGTTTTCTCGGCTCCTAATTTTCACAGCTACATGGAACAAAGTTTTGTTCCTTATTTCTAAATGTGCTTCTAATATTCCCACTTAGAAAGTTTGTATATATATATATATATATATATATATATATATATATATATATATATATATATATATATATATATATATATATATATATATATATACAAATTTTCTAAGTTACTCTTATCCCAATTTACTCAATTTTTGAACTTAATCTTTCTCACGTTGCAAGATAATCGCAAATCCAGGACTTAAGATTCTCCATTTCTCTTTTTCTTGACTTGTTCTTTTTAGCATCTATGCTTAATTATAGGAACTAAAATTTATTATTTTTTCCCCAATCTAGTTCTAGATTTAAACTCTTTTTTCTCTCTCTATTTCTCTTTCTTCCGTATTTTTGAACTGCAATTTTTTCGCGTTCTAGTCTGACTCTTTTAAATATGTCTCACTAAATGACTCATATTATTTATTTATTTATTATCATTTTTATTCAATTATTATTGTTATTATAACTGAAGGAACAATTTATTTATTTTCATTTTAAATTATTTATTTTTTATTTATCTTTTTGTTTTATTTATTTTAACACGTTAATTTTAATTTTGAGATCTTATCATATTTTATGGTTATTAATTGTACTTTTTAACATTAACTTTTAATGTCTTACAATAATTATATTCTTCATATATATATGTCTAATAATTATTTTTCAATGTTAATTCGACAATTATAACTACTTGTAATATAAATTAAATGTAAAATAATATTAATTTATTTACAAGATAATTTATATAAAATTATCTTGTAAATAAATTAATATTTTATAATTGTTTTATTTCAAAGGCATGTTATTTTAAACTTTGACATTTTTTTTCCTATTAAGTTAGGTCTGCTATTTGTTTTGCTGAACTTCAATTCTTATAAATATAATAATATCTCTCTCTCTCTCTTTCTCTTAATTACTTCATTATAATTCAAATAATCTGAATATTAATTTTATCTAAAGAAAATATTTAATTCACTTAAACTGAATTTTCTGGTAGTTAAATACTATAATATTTTTATTTATTTATTTATATTTTCCACCTAATAGTTATGGGTAGTTTATTTTAATGGACTTTGGAATTAAATGTAGTGGAATTGCTTTGCATAATAGTGAGGAGAAGATTATGGGATTACAAGTGCGAAATGCTACCCAAATTGTAGAGCAATTTAAATTGGTCCGTGTCTCATTGAGTTGGATGTTTCTGTTATTTTTTCTCAACATTTGAAAAAAAATGATTGGTAATCAAATAATTAACAAATAGATTTGCCCAAATTAAGATATAGACATGCGATTTTCAGTGCTATGCTTTTTGGGTGGACTCCCTTCTATCGATTCAGGTTTAAACTTTTTTTTTCCTTGATTAATAATGAATCTCTATTAAAAATGTTAGCACAACACCATCAGTAGGGTTACACTGATGGGACTTTCTGCTGAAAACCTCCCATGGGGTTTCCTTCACGACGATGTCTGTTTTTATATTCTTTTTTTTGTATTATTATTTTACTTAATTTTTATTACATTAAATCACAGGAATTTGACTCATTTAGTCTGTACGTCGGATGTGCAGGTTGATGCACGGGACGGGGTGATCATGGCATCTGGGTCACTTCCGCTGTATCTATTGTCAGCCTTTAGTTTTACAGTGACTTTTTCATCGATTGTACATTCTCATCATTACATATTATTTATTTTTCTTAACAATAAACCTATCGGTTTAATCAGCTTTCAATATTTTCCGAACTCAACATGCAAATTTTAATGTCTTAATTGAATTTACTAATGAAACAGACCTACAAAAATGATCCAGAAAACCTGGACTTAAATAGTTTAGATTCAGACCTTGGCACTATTGATAGTCTTAATGGTGAAAAGGTTATTTTGCACCCAGCGGTAGTAAAGTCACCGTCACAAATTGAAAAATGAAGGAAAAAACAAAAAGTTAAGGTTCAACACCACTTGCAATGTCGCAAGCCCTAAAGAAAATCATCGAATCAAAAAATAAGGGCAGATTCATTTTCCCGATTAAAAATCGCGATAAAGCCCTCACTCTTATTAAAAACCTACAAGAAGAATTTAAATTCGCAACTCCTCAACCAGCACCCCCCGTCGAAAACATTGACCCAAGATCGAAAAAGTTCTTGCAGAATTTAAAGGACCTAAAGGAACAGAACATACCTGAATTAGCAAATGCTATCAAATCCTCAAACAACAAACTTCAAAAGTCCACTCTACAACCTCTAAGGAAGAACCTGGAACCAAACCAGAGGAATTCAAAAACTTATAGTCAAGTGGAAAAATCTCAGCCATGCCGGAAAATAAAAAGAACTCTAGCAGACAATATCGGACAAACACCGCGACAAATTGAAAGTGATATTCGACCTAAAGGTATTTACATGAGAAAAACCCATATAGAAATCCAGTGCACAGGAACCATAAGGACATAACACAGCTATCAACAATTCTTAACAATAAAAAAATTACGGCGGTCCCAAAGGAAATACCGAAAATACGGCTAATTCTTTTTAACACTCCAGAAACCACCACTGATGAATCAATCCTCATCACCATTCAGGAGGACTTAAGTCTGAAAAATACAGAGGACATTAGGATTCTCCAAACTAGGAAAACCTTAATTAAATTCAACTTGTAGAACTGGATCTTTGAACTCCCAAGACCATTAGGGCTAAAGCTCCTCAAAATCGCTTTATTTTCCTAGGTTTAAGAAGATTCAGAATCGACCGCTTCTTGACAGTACATAGATACTAAAACTATCAGTCTCACCACCACACAACTACCAACTGCAGGGACAGATGACAGATGAAATCACCGAAAATAAAATGCAACAGTTTTTCGGGAGATCTGCTTTCCTGAGGCAGCAAGAAACTGATTTGCCACCTGCTGAGCTATGGTGCGCCTGTTCCTTTTTGCTAATAGGACGATATATCTGTCTTCTGCAGGCGTCGTACTTCTAACACGACCTCACCCGTGCCACTTACTACACATTCCAGTAGTTTTAAATGACTTCCACAGCCGTGAAATAACGTTGTGAGCGATGTCGAACTCCCTGGCAACATCTGCTATTTTTCGCCCTTCTTCGAACTTTCCAATAATTCGTCCACGCATAAAATCATCTAAGTGATGACAAGAAGACATGCTAAAAATTTCAAATTCATCTATTAAATCTTTCCTGTAAAACTTTGACTTGAAACAACAACTGTCCTCACGCGTTAAAACCTTTAAATCTCTTATGAACGCTATCACGTGATGAACAGACGTGGAAAAAAAATTGCATACGCATACTTCTTCTTTCTATATATATTATATATATATATATATATATATATATATATATATATATATATATATATATATATATATATATATGTATTCTAAATTATATTATAATATATATATATTATTCTATACACTTATTCTAATTTTCCACATTTTGCTTCCTTTTATTTTGTGGTTGCTATGGATGATAGTGTTATCCGTCCTTAGCAATTGTCCAGCAATGTATAAGTTGCCTGCCTGTATATAATTATCAACTTTCGTATCATGCCATTTAAATTTTTTTTCATAATTAAGTGTTCATAATATTTATAATATTGCTTTCAATGTATATAATGTTTTTAATGCCATAATAACCCTAGAATTTGTTAACTGTCTTTTCAATGATTGTAAATTGTTTCTCCATTGTTTGGTGTATGTGTCATCAGGTTATATTTTATTTTTAACTCAGAAAATTTTTTAATGCTATTGCCTGATGTTCAACACAGGGCTTAAATCTTGTTATACAACGATAGATTGATATTACAGTTATTCCTACAGCATGCACAACTAGAGAGTATGTGGTTATGAACTTTCCTGGTTTCTTTCGTCACGATACTTGACATGAAACTCACTCGGTTAGCAAATACACATTGAATAATTAAGGTATACTTTTAGTGATTTCCATTTATCAGGCGTGATTATGAAGTTGTTTTCACACCAGAATTTTCCCCTGTATCTACCCCTGAACTTCTTTATGCAGTGTTAAAATATTTCTTTAAGGGCTCGCCATGACATGAGAATGGTAAGAATGAGCTCTTTGAATGGGTATTTCTGGTAGAATTTCATGCACTGTGCCGTTAGACCTTGTTCTGTTACTTGTTCAGTGAACCCATTAATTGACTGCGTCATATGAACTGAACGAGCTTGTTTTTGATATGTTCCAAACATGTAATCAAAATATTACAGTGCCCCTTCAATTAATCACCAGTTCTAAACATTTCAAAGCCTGCTATTATTCCAAGCCATGGAAGAAGCATTAAATGCTAATTTTCCAGTGAATTGAATGATTTTAATTTCTATTTTATTAGAAGGAAATACGGAAATGTAGTCAGGAAATATATAAGCAAGAAATCCGTGAGATGAAAGACTGAATTCAGAGAGTCATTGCGTTGCGTGAAGCATTATTCATGAGTTTTATGACATTTGTAAGTTTGTAACAAATCATGTCATGAACGGTCATTATTTCAAGTAATGAATTTCAGTGTAATCGGAATGTGATGGTAATACATAATATTAAATGTGAGTTTCGGTTATATGAGATCATATACAACTGAAGTTCACGCTTGTTGCTGACAGATCTGCTTATGTATATGTAAAGGGTCTTTTTATTACGGACAAAAAAGAACTTTGTCACCGATAAATTATCTATTTTTGGAGCAAAATATGCATTCTATTACTAAATATATTGTTACAAAATTGTAAACATTATTTGTATTTGGCTTAAAATATCCCAGACAGATCTGAAATACTCAAATTGTAGAGAAATATAGTGTTTTTAACATAAATAGATTTATTTCTAGCAATTTGGCGACCATTTAACCAGATTCTTGGCGACTTGAGAGAAATAGATATTTTTGTAAAAATCCATCATCGAAGCTCTAGGACTAATATTAAGCGATATAGCCTAGAATCTGCCAAAAACATGGCGGAATTCTTAGATTTCCACGCCGTGAGATATAAA
The DNA here is from genome assembly GCA_030067965.1 of Latrodectus elegans. NCBI lineage: Eukaryota > Metazoa > Arthropoda > Arachnida > Araneae > Theridiidae > Latrodectus > Latrodectus elegans. The sequence goes on along the minus strand of CM057821.1, from coordinate 15,819,730 downwards.
TACTATGCCCATCACAAAAGAGTCAGGGAAGACGATCATTCTGGAATGTAGTTTGAAGCTGATTAGACGTCTGTGATTGGAAGCTGTTTCCTGTTGTATTAACTGTATTGAAACAGTGTAATTGAAATTTCTACAGCTGGAATTTTCTGTATTTAGTTGAATTTGCCACAAATAAATATCTTGCAGTTTTTAAGAGAGATTGTTTTATCGACTCTCAACGAACGCGAACCCCGAAGCTCGGTACAATATAACTACGTGATAAAGTACTGTTATCCGATTTTCCTAAAAAAGAAAAGAATGTTAGTGATAAGTTGTGACCGATTTATGTGAAAATGTATGACTGATTTATGAAAAATTCACCAAGAACATTAAAATTTTCTTGTATTTTTATGACAGACATGGAACATTATCACTTAATAACTTCCTTCCAAGATTGTAAATGTCATAGCATGGTATTGTTTTTATTAAAAAAAAGAATGTCATATTCTACATAAAGGTTTTTCAACATTAGGATAAAAACTATTACATGGATGGCATCCAGTATCTTTCAAATCATTGTAGTTTTTGGTTATGTAGAATCTATAAACCAAAACTGAATAGCAATCAATAACGTTACAAAATGTTTTGGAAATTTATGCGTTTTCTATGGTAATGGGGAATATTTGCTTAATGTTGTATGCTGTCTAGCAGCAGTGGTACCAAATAACAGATTAAGCCATTTGTTGATCAACTTTAGGAACGGCAAATTCTGATAACATTCTTGATAAACCGAGTACCAAGCGTGCTTGTGGAAACTAAACATTGGGAGTCTGCGCTAGGTCAACAACGTACCTGGGACATATGCTTCGCACTCCAGGGCTTTCGGTCAGGAAAACAGATATTAGCACTTTGGTCCGTTGTGGAATTGGTTCAGTTTAGTTTTTTGCTTACAGGGTAAAACAAAATTAAGGAAATATAATTTATTTAGACAAAATTTCTTTAACATTCTGGTTTCAAATAATTTAGTAAAGTCCTCGTTGTGTGTTCCTAATTCAGTGTCTTTTAGCTCTTTTAAATTAATTTTTTTAATTGTTGAATAAATACGTGCATTTAGAAGAAACTCGATTTTTTAATACATATAATTACTAGCGGGAAGTCCAATATTTCAAACTGCTATATATTTATTTATGTATATGAATATATACACTCAAATGGACTCATAATTTGAAGTATTTCACTTTAAGAAGATAAAACAAAATATCTATAAATTATTTTCTCTCAACGAATATTAAAATGCATTTAGCTAAAAAAAGATGTAGTTATATATATATATATATATATATAAACAATATGCATAAAAAAACAATATAAAACTAATCTATCTGATATTAGCCTACATAAGTGTGTGCAGCAACACAATTCTCAATACGGTGAGTTCGTTTCAACAAGTTAGGTATGAGTTCGTTGGGAGCCTTCGTAATTAAGAAGTAAAAACCAATACTTGATGTCACTCCCAGGGTTATTATTTCACTTAAAGAATATTGCGATCACATTTATTTAATATGCCCAAGTCGCTTTTACAAAGTAATATATGTGGATGCTGGTGAATTGACAGAATTTTCAAAATAATTTTATTCTCTCATTGCGATACAGTATAATGGTTATGGGGTATTTTTAAGTTAATATTTTGTGTTAGATCGTATATATTTCTGATCAAAATAGATTTAATATATTCTCAGTTGATCTCAAATTATCTAACTTAAATGAAAAGTCTTGATTGCGGCTTTTGCTGTTAGGGAAACTATAATTTAAAAGTGGTATAAGTATTGAAAGTAGTTGAATTTTTTTTTGTATACTTTATTGTATACTTTCAAAAATTAACACTTATAAAGCTCTAATTCAACTAATCCTGCTTTATAGGAGTAAATGCAAGGCGATTATTAAATTGCATAAAAATAAATTATTAGCCTTTGAGTGCAAAATTTTAAGAAAAGTTTTTGGAGCAGTCCATGAGAATAATTGCTGGAGATTCTTGTTTAATTTTGAAATGCATAAAAAATGTGAACAATATGATAATGTTAAAGCTAAAAAATGCAATAGACTACGATGTTTCGGGCTTCGTTCCAATTTGACAATGCAACTAATCATTACTAATTCCAAGGGAAAGAAGGCAAAGTAGACCATTGATTAGGTGATTTGACTCGGAAAATACTTTAATCTGATAAATAAAGGTAACTGGAGTAACGCCAATGCAGTTGTCAGCCGAAAATTCATTTTCCAGCAAGTTAAAATGTTTTTCATTCCAGGATTAAGCAGCGAGAGAACCGTTTCAACTATAATTGCCAGATTTAGAACAAAACACTTGAGAGGCAAGAATATTTCTTCAGACGGACAAAAGAATTACATCAGGTTTTATCCTCACTGCCTGGATAACGCTCAACTGTCTCCACAACAGATCTTCAGCTGTTCAGCAATTCTGCCCAAGCTTTTTAACATCAGCATAGAGGATCCTGTGGAGCTTCTTTTTACGGATGAAGCTGTAGAGATCATCAGGGCTGTCTTCGACAGCTTCGGGGACATTTAGTGATTTTACACGCACTCCATCGACACGACATGATCAAGGAAATTGGAGGATGGATAAGTTCTGTAACAAGCTGTGATGCCTTAGGAAAAAGAATAATTGTATACTTTATTCGCTATACATAAGACAAGATGGCTGAGGTCTGTAACAAGCTGTAATGCCTTAGAAAAAAGAATAATTGTATACTTTATTCCTGTATTTTAGGTAATTTTATACTTGTTTTCTTCCTTTTGCTTGTATTATTTTTGCATACATAAGTTGGATATTTTTATTTTATTGTATATTCGTTGAAGAATATAATCTGGAATTAAATTATTTTGTTTGTCTTGCAAATTATTGACCAAATAGTACTCTTTATTTCAGGGATTTTGTATACCGATGGCTGAGTGGTTAGCGTTCCTGACTCCTGAGCTGTGAATCCCGGTTTGGGCATGAATGTTAGCTTTTTACCTTTTTTATATCCTTACTTTTGAGATGATGTATGAATGTGGCTCGTCCTATAAACGGGTTTGCGGTACTATGGGTAGTGCTACTCATCTCTTTGACTTGGTTCTCAGGTGCCCTCTGGGTAACCACAAATGAGTAGCAATTACCGGCCTTGTTGTGGTGAAGGGTTAATCATCCAGTGCCCACCGTTGTTTAAAAAAAATTGAGAGGTTTCAATTGTGTTTGATGCAAAATGTAATTTTATTTACTTTTGTTCGTTTTAAAATTATTGTTTTTCATAATATTGCATAAAAATAAAATTGAAACATATATTATAAATTTAATTTCTTTATTCAATTGAATTCATAGTTATTTGTATACGCACAATATACCATTAATACAATTTCAATTACATTGAATATGATGAGAGAGAGAGAGAGAAACAAATAAAATAAACCTATTTCTTATAAAAATATTAAACGTTTTTTTTTTTTTTCATTGCTTTAACAATATTAAGAAGAAGTTGTGTGATTTTCTCTAATTATTTAAATCACTTTTCGCAAATCCAATAATATAAATATTTAGGACAATGCAACACGTATTACTTATTGGAGATTTTACAATAAATAAATGTTAAAAACTATTTTAAATTTTGAAAGAACAGAAAATCTATAATTAAAACAATAATACTGTCCTATTTCAGTACATAACTATCTAAACATTATATTGTTTTCAATTAATTATTTTCCTTTTCTACTTCGACAACTAGGGGTCAATGTATTGCATTTGGTAATGGCGTCACTGTTATTTAAAAGTTACATTTTGCTAATTGGGTGCAGTGCAGTAAAATGAATTGAAGATTATTGAAATCAAATATAATTCAGAATAAATAAAATGTAGGATAATATTGAAAAAAAAAACATTTATACATAAAAATGCTTTTATTTCATCAGTAACACGGCACCATTATTGACGCCTTGAGTAGAAGTGGTACGAGATGAAAAGCTAGTATTTTTTTCAGATAGGTGTAATCACGTGATTACTAACGTGATCAACAAATGTCACGTGATTGCGAACTAACAAAAATATTATGTATCATGACATGGCAACTTTTGCGGATGTACTCGAGATGCATGTTTAAAAAAACTTCTGAATTTGTTTACATACCGAACATATATATTATATCTGAAAATAATATTTACAGCAAAAATTTCTAATTAAATTTGCAATAATGCATGTATTCTTAAAATATAACAATTTAAAGAATATACATGCTTAATTTTTGGTATTAAATAATGGTTGCACTTTAGAAATTGATAAGGGTAAAGACATTGTTTTCAAATGTCTCAATATGTTTTGCATTTCTTCATTAAAATAAATACGTATATAAAATAGTCTTTATAAATACATTCTTATAATATTCTGCACTTTTGTTTCAAATAATACAAAAGTTTTAATATATATCAAACTTGCACATTTATATTATTTTCAAATATACTTATTTTAATTTAATAATTTATTTATATAAATAGAAATATTCCAATGTAATAAACTTTCACGTCATTTGAAATACAATATATATATATATATATATATATATATATATATATATATATATATATATATATATATATATATATATATATATATATATATATATATATATATATATATATTTCACATAATTTGTATCATAATTTTTTTTCATGATGATTTAAAAAAAATGGCTTCTTATAATACATGATAAAATATAAAAACACACAAGTTTCAATTGAATTTTAAATTTAAAAAGAAGCTCACATATAAAAATTTTCGAAATTCTTCAGGAAAGTGGCAACAAGTTATCATTCCAAAATCTAGTGTTTAAAAGAATTTTTGGTACTTACGTATTAGCGTCCAAAACTTAAGTAGAATTAGAGCGTAATCTATAATTTGAAATATAGGTTACAAATTTTTTCTATACTTTTAAAACATTTTTTCTACTTTTGAAAAATTGACTTATAATTCTGAAAAGAAATTTTCTAATTTTAAGAAAATTTGTTTTATTTTCATTCGGCTTAAAAAGCCGTTGTGATGCTAATACTTAAGTACCGAATTGTTTTTAGCTTGGCATGTTTATTTTCTTTCTATTTATGAAAAACAGATACATGAACGCTTCTAGCTTACGGTATTTCAATTTTCATGCAAACAAAAATGTCTACTTCGGAAAAAATCCAAGAGGAGTCCAACTTTTGCAATTCATCTACAATAAGCATTTATCTATGTATTCGATATATAAGGTTCAAACGCATAACAATTAATGAAATACATGGCAGAATATAAAATACACGATATACTCAAATAAAATCAGAAAATAAGTGACACCAAAAAATACAATATTAATGGAATCATTGAAACGAACACATTTCTTCAAGGCTTTTTTTTTAGTTTGTTTCTTTAAAGGTTAGCCTATTCAGTCAATGTCTTTGGTAACGGAAGTGGTTCACCTTTTTTTGTTCCAAATTTGACACTGGTTTCCTTAGTCTTACGATAGCGATAAACTTTTGCTGCTGAATTTATCTTGCCATGTAACCTTTGTCAATAAGATGGCATATGAACCGTAAGGCCACAATTGGATCTCTGTAGGCTATGATGCCTCCAGTATTGCGATACAGATGCATTCTCTTCTCATCTTTACGAAATGGAGAAGGATGGTACTTCACTTGTTTCCGGTCGAGGAAGTCCAGGTCCTTCCGCTCGATGTCATTGATGGCTGCATCGAACCTGAGAATTCCACCACCTGCTGCGTTCAAGATGGCATGAGGTCCGCAAGTGTCCCAGAAATAAGTAGTGCTCTGAGAAAGGACATACAAGTCAGCCTTCTGAATCGCTACAAGTAGAGCCTTATGGCCGGCTCCAGCCGCGTGAACAATGGTGTACTTCTCTTTGATTATCTCTTGCAGCTCAGGCTTTTCACTCATGCTAAGGACAATGATTTTGTCCTTGTCTGGATTATGTCTTGTGAAGACAGCATCGATGTCAACAGTGATCGGCTCGCGTGATTTTTTTTCAGGTATGGTATCTGACACGGTTCTCTCTGTGTTGTAGTTTATACCCCAATAGAATTTGCTTTCCCAGCTGAAAATAGATTTAAATTTATTCTGTTGGTGTTTAAAATAAACAAAAAAATCAGTACTTTTCCATTATACCCCTGCTTATAATCCTGAAGAAATGGAATGTTTCTCACGGAGAAACGAAAATAGTATAAGGTAGACATGATGATTTTATTTTATTTTAAATTAAATATATTCCAATATATTATTTTTGCGCAAACATTTACTGAAAAGGGCACAGGGGCCGTATAATCCAGGATCTTTTTTTCTGATCCATTTTTGAACAAACAAATTCTGAGTTTGGCGATTTTTTGGCGCAGTTCCTTATGTATTTGGCAACCTTGTTTTTATTACGTCATAGATATGAAGACCTATAAGAGTTATGCCAAAAATTCTGTTTTGGTAACTTCAGTATCTAAAAGGATCTGGTACAGATGCCATGTAATCCAGCATGCCAAATTCTGAGTTTGGTGATTTTTTGGCGTATTTTTTTGCTTATCAGGTAACCTGGTTTTTATTACGTCATAAAGATCTATAAAAATTATGAAGTAAATTCTATTTTAGTAATCCTAGTATTTACGTCATCGTTCATGTCACGATACGTCATCGTTGCAACATTTCTTCATCGCCAAAAAAATTCAAAATTCGTAATCCTGAATTATACGGCACCTGTGCCCTGAAGAGTGATAAACAAAGTTAAAAAAAAAAGCTAGACTCTAAAGCAATTGGTGCATGATATGGCTTAGTGATAATTTTGTCCGTTAAAAGAAGCATTGCGGTCACAAGTTGGTAAAGGTGAAAAACAGCTAAATACAGCAAAATTTAATTTTGTTTAATTTTTTAAAAATTACTATTACATTACATTATACGTAAGCAATCGATCAACGATGAAATTGTTAAGCAGTTAAGTCAGAAATAAACACTGGCGTTTAAATAAGTTTTGTCAATAAGTGATAATTATTTAATCTATAAATTGTAAATAAAATTTTTATATTATTTTTAGTAGTTTCTAAAAATATAGACATTTTTAAGCAATAAACGATGAAAGTTGAATATTTACGACTTTTTCTTGCTCGTTACGATGATTATTGTAGGAGGATATAAAGTAAATTACCAAACTTTCAATATGCTTATAAAATGAGAAAAGGTTTTCTTTATTATTTTTTGTGTATCATTATTATTTTTTCATTTGAAAAAAAAAGTGAACTATAATCAATTAAATCTATAAAATTTATTCATAGCCACACATATAATTTTTTCGAAATTCAAAATACAGAATAAAAAAGATTTAAAACTTTTGTATTTTGTTTTAAAAAATTTGATTGTTTTACTAAGTAAGGCTATTACATGTTTTGAAGTTAGAATTTAACCATAGTAATCTTTCTTTTAAATCACCAATTTTTTTTTTATTTTATTTTATTATTATTTTTTTTTTATTTATTAAAAATTATGAGTAAGTTTACAAGAAAGATCTGAAATACATTGCACGATTTTTGATATTTTTATTAAACAAAACTTTTTTCATCTTTTAATTTGAAAAAGAATCATTTGCAACCCTTGAATGCAAATGAGTTACAGTGTAATAGAAAATGCAAATATGAAGATCATAGTTGGTTTTGTGCTAACTTGCACTGATTATTTTCTTCCTTTATATTCATTTTTCATTTCATATAAATTATAATTTCAATCTGAAATTTTTTTTAATCTGTTTCTCCATATCCGATTTTTTTTATATTTTAATCTGTAAATATTCCAATATTTACATTTTCTTTAGAAATAGTAGTTTTTACAGGGAAATAACTTTTTTTTTGTATTAATAATAAATTTCTTGAGAGAGAGGACATTTTCTTGATGATTCTTAAAGGAATAACAATAATGGACATGCTAAAAACGCTTTGACACCGAATTACAGACTCGTGTTTTTGTAATGCTTTTTCATATAAATCACGTATATTATCTCCAAGAACATTTCACAAGTATCGAGTCATAGTCACGTGTCTGCACAGAATATAGTTCAGTAGAACTTCAAATATCCGAATCACTTTCAGAATTTCATGAAAATAAATTAGAGTGAAAAAGAGAAAATATGAAAAGAGCTCAAGAAAAGGAAAGGTAAGAAAAGGGAAAAGATGAGAATAAGATGTGAGACATTTGAGAAATTCAGAAATATTCTTTTAAAATTTCTTGAATGTTCAGAAGTTAGTCTAAAGCATAAGTTCCCAAAGTGGTCCAGGTGGACCCCCAGGGGTCCATACGAGACTATACGGGGTTCCACGTAGACATGAAAAGAAAACAGGGGTTCACAGGTTGTAAGTGGGGATCCAATTTTCTGGTTTTCATAATAAAGAACAAAAATTTTGGTTTAGATTTACCTATCAACGTAGGCAGGTGGCATCATTCACTAGGTAGGTACTCAAAAATATTCGAGACTCAGTTCAAACACAGAACTGAACAGGACAATAGATAATAGTACAAGTGTATACCACACATGTCGAGACTTGCAAAGTGCCGCCCGTGCGCCCGCTCGTCCGGGATGCTTGTTTGGACCTGCACAGGGATGAAATGCGACTTGCGCTGTGCTTGCAATCCATATATATTACGCATGCCAAGTATAAATACAAATGCCAAGAACAAAACGTTATTCCTTTGTTTGCGGGATTTTAAACATAAAAGTGTGACTGTGAGTGAGTCGATGTCAGTGTTTGCAGTGCCGGAAAAAGTAAATATCTGCCTGTTTGTTATACATATTTTTATTGTATATTGTAATTTATCATATATGTTTTACTACTTGAGTGTAGTAGGTAGTTATGTTGTAAAAACCGAATTCTAGATATTATTTGTAAATTTCTATAAAAGAACAAAAAGCCAGGGAAGATTAAACTTTATGTACCTAGGAACTTTTTTGTTTAAAAAGTTCTTGTTAGTACCTAGGTACTTTTTGTTAGCAGTTACTGAAAATAGTAAAACTTTGAAAGTGGTCCACGAGAAAAAAAAGTTTGGGAACCTATAGTCTAAAGATATCGAAGAAATGTTTTGTAATTATTTTTCTGGATTTCAAATTGCAAACGATAGTAAAGCTAATTGAATGTGAAGAGGAAGATAAATTTAATGCGCAAGTTGAAGTAGTCGCGATATTAGCAGCTAGTGACTCATTTGCTGGCATTGAAGTGGATGTAGTGTCAAATCGTGGGGAATCGCATACAAATTGTTACTGTCAAACGGATGTGTGACTTGGCTGCCTGAAAACAGATTAGGCAGTGAAAATCTTACTCTGACCAAAATGTTTAGCAAGCAATGTGAATTCACAACACTCTACATACATACTATTTTAATGTACAAATGTTTTTTTTTTTATATTTAATTGATTATAAGTTTTTTCTAGAAAGATATGTGTGTAATTTTGCTCCCATTTTTCAACATAAATAGTAAATTAAAATGGACATTTTTTTTCAAAAAATTTTAATTGAATTTTTTAAAAAAAAATTTTTGATTATCCGAATAGAGTCCGGTAAATATTAATTCGGATAATTAGAGATCTACTGTATAATCACTAGTCCATTGTGAGGTAAAGAGGCTTGACAACTCTTACTTTAGGATATAAAAAGTTTACCTCCTGTCTAAATATTAGTACAATATTTCTTAGATATGTATATATCTATAAATGTCTTTTAGTGAAGGCAAAACTTACGCGCGCGCGAGTAACATATAAATAATATTTCTTATAAAATATCATAATAATAAACACAGTTTATTTACGAGCATTTACATTTTAATGTTTGGAAGCATAAATGACTGATTCACTTCGTATGACGTCCACGTCACATGCCGTTTTTGATCAAGTCACATGTCGACAGTTGCCGATTTTTATTTTGTTTGTTTACTGCGTCCCTCACTTAAACTCTTATTAAATTTGAATCTTATTAGATTACAAGAAGTTTTGTGCTGATATTTATTTCGGCATTTTATCAATTCGTCTCCAATATGTCATCATTTTGTCTCAAACTGTCTATGATAAGCATTTTAATGGAACTAATTGTTTTAAAACGTTCCTCAGTTCTGTTAAAGTAAAATGGGGGCAAAATTTGAGCTACCTGATTATTTTAACAAACTATTTAGCAACTGGTGATGATAAAATATAATTTTTTTTTTCTACAATTTTTCATAACGCAGTTCTGACGACAAATTCCTTTTGCTACTAAATTTCTCCCTTTTCTTTTCATCAAAATACTACTGTTTTTCTTACTTGCGAAAATTATGCAGCTTATTTAAACAGAAGAATTTAAAAAAGCAGAAATATTCAGCGATTTTTATTAATATGACATTTTAAAAAATTAAAAAGAACATTGTGTGTGTGTGTGTGTGCTATCAAGTTGCAGTATAAAATTAAACTGTGCACACACAAACATTTACGAAATTCAAATACGAATATGCACAACTATATATTGCAAACATTCTACGCTTGGTATTTGTCACGTGATAAGTACCCAATATAGATGCGCCGTCTAGTAATGAATTCACTACATTATGAATTTATCCAATCGCTCAACGAATGAGGCTATCTTCTAGCCCTGAATTGGGTTCTATCCATTAGATAGAAGCAGCCGGGTGGAGTCTTCGTTATTTTGAAGCAGGGATCAAGCAGAAGACACCAATACTTGGATTGCCACCCCCAGATTTATCATTTCACTTAGAGGACATTGCAACCACATCCAATTTTAACGTGCAACAGCCGCCATTAGTGAACACGACGGATCTACGCTTAAGATGGGATTCAAATTCACTACCTGCTGATAATGAGAACGACGCCCTAATCAATTAGGTCATCTGTAAATATGTGTGTGTGTGTTTGTTTCAGTTTAATACATATTATAATACATTTTCACTTTGCACTTATAAATTTATAGATTAATTTTGCAAATATATGCGAGCAATAATGTTCGATTTTTTTATTCTATAACAAAATCAAATAATTCGACTAATATAGATATATCGATGACTATAGATAACGTGGTTCTATAAAATTCAATAATAGTTATATAAATATCAGAAAATTACAAAACAATCACTTTTGAAGATAACGAATATTAACCAAACGAGTGAAGTATACAATAATTTCTCTTATAATTTTCATAATTCTTCGTAAACTTTTAGAAAGAAAAGATCTAATAATAAACGAATCTTGCTTATTAAACAATTATTTTTTGAATTATAGGCTGTTTTAACAATATCCAAATGGAAAACTCTTAATCACGAATGTAATGTTTGAACGGAAAACCCAAAAACTAAAAAGGCATACTGTGTTAAATATGTGTGAAAAATTCAGTAAGATAACAATTCGTATGTAAATTTCAAGTGGATATTAAAGGAGACAAAAATTCACGCACAATATATTGTTAACATTAAGCTGCAATAATACTTAAAAAATAATGCGTGGCCACTAGATGGCAGTAGTTTTATTATGATGTTAAGAGATAATTATATGTAATTAGAGTGTGTGTGAAGGGGCTAGCTAAAATATGTCTATATTAATCCTAATTGTAAATAATTCTTTAAATATTAGTAAATTTAAGAACTTCTTTCTTACCCACCTAATATACTCGTCATCTGATAAACAAAAATGGAACACTTAATAATATATTATCGAAATATTTGTAGAAAGAATCAATAAGAAATGGAAATCGGTATTTAAAACTTTCCCTACTAAATCGTTGAATTAGTTCTTGCGCTATAAGCAGCAATATTGATTATTTTACATAATTTTGTATGACTTGTGGCTTAAGAGAGATAATAATGTGACAAACAAAACGATTCCGAGATACAAGATTAATGCAATACCGCTTTCCTTAAAATAATTAAAGTCTTATAAAATATTGTGATATAAGTCTGTTATAAAATTCGGTACAGGGGCAATTTTTTGCATAAAATGGAAGAAGAGAATTGCAAATACAAATTTTTCTTATTTTTAAACTTCACAGTGAGAATAAATTCAGTTTGACGTCGAAAATGACACTTAAACGGCAGAGAAAGAAATTTGGCTTTCAACTTATAGTAAGACATAGCGGAAAAAATTGAGCTGACATTCAGTAAGGGCGTTGTTTCGATGAGTGAAAGAATTCAACAAAATTATTTAAACGACTCAGAAATTTAGAGAGTTGTGGGCCGGTTAGAGGGGAGCCAAGCACAATTCGTAATTGTTGTTGTTGTTATAACACTTGGACAAGCCAAGCTCACTATGCCGTTGGCTATGCGAATTTAAGTCAGTAGTGTGCGTCTTTCGTTTAACCAGAGCACTACGACAGTGAAAGCACAATTTTTCTCAAAACTCCACCGATAGATGTCACCACCAGAGGACTCACTCTCTCAATGCTGACATTAATCCTAAGGTGTTAAGCCGCTCAATTCGAAGTAGCAGAAGCCACTAAAGTTTAAAAAAATGTGATTTCCATAACCTAGAATCGTTTTTTGGGGACTGAAATATAGACTGAAGATAACGACAAAATAGTAGACGAGCAACAGCACTGAATGAAGATCGTTATTTAACGTTACCGAAACATCGAAATATGATTGCCATTATTTTTTCAACAACATCTTCTCACGGCTATTGGTACCAAAGTTTTAATACATACTCTCCGAAATCACCTTCACTCTATAGGGCTGTATGCTCGCCGACAAATGGCTTGTGTCATGTTAACAGCAAGGCACTGTCGCACCCACCAGGAATGAATAAGTATGTGAACTGATAGAGAAATGAATGGTGCAATATTCTTTTCTCTGACAGTCCCGTTTTTCTCTTCATCCATTCATTTCAATATATCAATCAACCAAACAATTCTCCTACCCAAATCAACCCACAACCTCAATATCCTTTAATTATTTTGATCAATGCATTCTAGCGTAAATTATAATTAATTTTCTCTTGTCTCTCTGATTTTATATACCACAAGAATTGTATGGAAAAACTTTATATTAGAAGAGAAATATAGAGAATGCATCAAGCAAGCATTACTATTGAGGGATAGCGATTACAAAAAATGATATGATTTTATTAAGGGACATCTTTCTGTTGTGATATTGTTCTTCTTCTTCAGCAAACATTCATTCCTTTCAATCTTAATTTATAATACAGTCTTTTGGGTTTGATTCCACAATGTTTTCTTAGTTTCTATTCAACTCTATATTCTTTCCATGTTTTAACATAAAATACCATCGCTACACTACGAATTTTATACGCAAAATAGCTAATGAAGATCAAAATACCTCAAAAAGAATGATTAGGTACATATTTTATTCTCATTCTTGAGTAATTCTGATTCTTCAGAAAAATAAATAAAACAAATGAAGAAAATGGCTAAAGCATTGTTCCGCAGAATACCATAAAAACTGAATCAAGAAATCACTTCAAATCAATCTATTCTCTCTTGTATATCAGGTTGAAAGTAATATACAGGAACGAGTATATTAATTGTGTATGAATCAAAACAATATATGATACACTAAAAACAAGACTTCCAACCTTAAAAACTTAAACTTTTTACCAACTTAAAAACAAGACTTCCAAAGTAATGCTTGTATTTTTATGAGCATAACGATTAAGAGTAGTGAAATAATGTAAACGGTTCTTTTATTAGATTTTTTAATATAAATTTACATATTTTAATGTTACATATAAATATTAAAACTATTTTGAAATTTTCAGTGTGAACTAAATTTCTATAAAATAAGAAAAAATTCCGAAAACACACACACAATATAATTAGGCACAACAATCTAATCAATAGCTTTGATAAGTATGGTTTTTGTCAAAAGAAAGTACCGGAATGTATTCTGAGAAGTTTTCTGAATTCATATAAAACGGAATTTGTTCTATTAATTTATTCTCATAAGAATAAACCAAAAAGTATTGCATAAATAAAAAGCAAGCAATTTTGAGAATTAAATTATATACTGGAAATGCCTATTAAATTCATTAGATTTAGTACATTTAGAAAAATTACTTTACAGGAATTCATAATCATGCATTTAGAATAACTTTTGTGTATATTTAGAGTACAGTAAAGTTAATTTGATTTATTAATAAGGCAATGGCCGCATAAATCATATTGATCAACAATAAAAAAAAACTTATTTGGCATGTCATTATCGTATTGAGGTGATTAAGAGTAGTGAGACACAATTAAATAATTAGTTCAAAGGTTTCCATATTAAATTATTCCGTTTTCATTATTTTGGCATTTTTATAATGTTTATTTCCTAATGCTTGAATTATTAGCGTAGATGCACTTGGATTTCAGCCGAGATAAGCAATATGTTTTTAATGTCTTGTAACTAAGAACTAATTCAATCCCACACTAAAGAAAGTCCTTTACACTTACTTCGCATCATCTGATTCTTTATAATGGAATGGTTGGTTTATAACACCTAATATAGGAGTGTGGGTTTCTTTATCATATACTCCGATTAATACACAGACGCATTTGAGACCATAAGGCTGCATACCACATTCTTCTGATTCGTCGTAATTTCCTTCAATAAACTCAGCAGTAGAATCTAAAATAAGTCTTCCATTATATGAATAACTTCACAAGAAACAGTAAATGATTAACTAATGGTTATATTACCTTTTATCAGTAGTATTACATACTTTTTTGAAGTAATAAATTAATGCATACAAAAAAATATTAATTACATAAGAAGGAAATAACTAATTTAAATATATGATTTTGAGAATATTTTATAATTTATTTATATAAAATGAATTGTGTGTATAAATAAAATGTAAGCTATTTTTTAAAAGTTTTTAACAATTAAAAAGCATTATATTTGAGTACAACATTAAATTAAATATATACGATCAGTAATCGTTTTCTGAAACATTGGTAATAAATAGAATAAAATTAGAGAACAGAACTGAACTGAACTGTTAGAATTCTGAAACGAGAATAAAACTTTCTTGATATTTGCTTTGAATTTAATTTTGCGTCATTGTTTCTGCGTCGCTGCACTCTTTGCAACACTGGTGAGGTCATGAGCAGCGCATCTTCATCGCTGCCCTGCACTTCGTAAGACGTCTCTAACTGAGCGCTATTGGGAAGCTAGAGACATGTTAGATTAATAGACTCTGTTGCAGTACTCTTTCTGTGTTATTGTTTTGTCCTTTTTATTTATTTTGCTGTAACTGTCCATAATCTGCCATTGGAAATTTAAAAAAAATGTTTTGAATCATTGAAAATTAAAATTAATTTATTTATTACAGCCCATTAATTATTTAAATGAAATCAGAATTCAAAATAAATATGAGAACACATTACCAAAATAAAGCATTATACTTGAGTACAACATAAAATTAAAAATATACGATCAGTAATGTTTTTCTAAAATATTGGTGATAAATAGAATAAAATGTTCGAATGACTGAACAGAACTGAACTGAATTGAGGATAACTGAACTGTTTGAATTTTGAAACGAGAATAAAACGTTCTTGACATTTGTTCTGAATTTAATTTTGCGTCATTGCTTCGAATTATTAAAAATTCAAAATAAATTAATTCATAACAGCCCATAAATTATTTAAATGAAAACGGAATTCAAAATAATTAAATATGAATACACATTTTCGAAAAAATGAATTGTAAATCTTACCAATCGGATCAACCCAAATTCCGGTTTTAACTGCAGGGATGACGTCACGTGAGCAGCTTTGCCTCTCACATACTATCTCTGTGGAATGTATTATGTCAGCAACAGCTCTGGCTACATTTTTCCTGCCATCCAAGACATCTACCAGCATGTTCACTGTGTGATCTACACTGTCAGTCAGCTCAATCTTCACAGTTTGATTATATCTGTTCTTGAATGAGTTCTGCTCCTCACCTTGTATGTTAGTGGTCAAGTCTGGATACTAGGATTAAAAAAAAAAACTTACGATTAAAAACAAATTTTTTTATGATAATATATAATGCTTTCAAAATTATGTTGGTTTAAGTATGACACTTGAACAAGCCAAGCTCGCTAGCCGACGGCTATGCCAAATTAAGTCAGAAGGGTGCGTCTATCGTTTAATCAGAGCATCACGAAGTGGAAAGTGTGTTTTTGCTCTAAGACTCCTCCGATAGATGGCACAACCACAGGATGTACTCTCTCAATTTTTATTTAGATCTAGACGAAGAAGAAATTTTCTCCAGATCATCGTTGAGCAGGTAAATGCTCAACGACTGACCACCGGAGTTTCAATTCCACAGATTTAACGAGCACGTATGCATACATTTTAGATTCAAGTAGCAGTAAACATTACTAAATGTTTCATTGACCCCGAATAATAAATTAATTCTTAACAATAGATTTTCATATGAAAATGAACACAACTAAATGTTATAGCATTTGTATATTGAAAATTTTAACTGTTAACTAACTATAACCTTGAAATATAATATGTATTGAAATGTAATGTAATGCTTTGTTGTATTTATTAAAAATTTTGTTTTTAAAAAGTAATATTGCCATCAGTAAATACTTTGTAACGTACCATTAAATATCTCAATAAATTGTTTTGGTTCTGAATAATTTTGAATAAACGTCGGTAGAAAATTTATTTGTTACTATGAAAACTGAGACTTTTTTTTGTTTTGTTTTGTATTTTGAATGTATCTTCTGAAAGAATATATAAAAATTTACAAGAAAACTCTTAAGAGACTAATAATAAGCCAAATTTTAGTGTTCTTTTTTGGACATTAAAAATGGAAGTGAATGTATAATCAGTCGCCACAATTAAGAATATTGTAGAGTTTGTAAATTTATCATTCAAAATGTCACATATAAACATGCTGTGAACTGAAGGATATATTTTTGCGTTTTCCGAAGATAAACGTTCTTATTCCAGAATTCAAAAACGTTGTAAAATGCATGGTATTAAAATTTCTAAATGCAAAATAAGCAATGTTATTAATCGTACGGGTAAAAACTGTCAATCATTATTTCTACATAGAAAGAAGACTCCAAGCGAATATCCGTAAAATGTACGTACTGTTTCAAATGTTTCTAAAATAAAATCGCTGGTAACAAGAAAAAATCCGCCAACAGAGCAATTAATTGCAAAATTTTTATATACATCTGTAGTAACAATAAGTAAAATAATAAACCAGTATTTACAACTTAAAAATGCTAAAAAAACATTATGTTCACCAGCTTTTGCCGAGACATGTGGCTCAACGCAAAACATTTTGTAGAATCCTTAGCAGGAGATAAATGGAAAAACATTGTGACCCTTGGTGAAGCATGGGTTTACCTAAATGACTGTAACATAAAAATGTCTTTTTACAATAGAAAATGTGGAGAAAAAATGTACAAACCCGTTTCCGTCAGTGTAAAGAAAGTTTCAGTAAGGGGTTTATGATTGTCGCAGGTTTCTCCTACAATGGGAAATTAAAATAAGAAGAGTGGAAAGAGAAATGTTAAAAATCAACTCATCGTACTATTAGGAGAAGGTTTTACGCCCAATATTTACAAAAGAAATTTCACTTCTTTATCCCAATGACTTTCAAAGAGAGAAACTTCATCAAGACAAAGCTAAAAGTCATACTTCGAAAACTACCACTGCATACCTTGAAAAAATGATTACTAATACAGGTATTGCATGTATACATTTTCAACATATCCCTGCGAAGTCTCCTGACGTTTCACTTATGGACTATTGTGCCTTTGATCTGTTAAAAAAGGTTCTTTCTAAACGCATATTCACCACGATAGATGAACTCTGGAAAGTAGTGGAAGAGGAATGGAAAGCAATACCTCTGGAAATATTGAGAAAAGCTCTTCTATCATGGAAATCACGATGCAGACTTATAGTCCAGAAAAAAGGCTATCAGATCGAACATTTAAAGAAAATAATCTTTACATTTTAAACATTAATTAAACGGCCACGAAATCGTTCTAAAAATGTGTTGATACCCACTGTATTTGCTATTATTAATATAAGCTTTTTATAGTGTATTAATAACTTTGTATATAATTGATAAATATGAGTAAAAGCTATAAAATATATAACAATATTATCGATAAATTATATTTAAAATTTTAGTAAAAATACGATTCTCACGTATTTTTACTAATAATTTTACATTGGTCCCAAAAGTGTGGAATCGTGCCGAGATAATTCTAATGAGATCCTCAAATGGCCGCTAAATACTTATAGTAGAACTCTCACAGAATTTTCATTATAGAATTTTCATTATTTACATATAATTTGAAGTAAAGAATATTCTTAGAATTTTGTTGCATTTCCGCCCAAGAATCACTTAAGATTTATTTTGGATGTCAAGCTTATAATAAGAAGATATTCTGTTACTTGTAACACTAAGACAATCCAAGCTTGCTAAGCGTTGGCTATGTGAATTTAACTCAGTAGGGTGCGTCTTTCGTTTAACCAGAGCACCACGAAAGTGAAAGTAAGACTTTGATCTAATCTACTCCAATAGATGGCACCACCAGAGGATACACTCTCTCACTTTTGACACTGATCTGGAGGGGGAGGAAATCTTCTCCAGACCATTACACTCAAGATAACTGCTCAACGACCGACCACGGATCGTTGAATTCCATAGATTTAACGAGCACGTATATTGCATGTACTCGGTGAGTCTTTACAGCACTGGGAAACGAAGCTCACCCTTTCGGACGGAAGGCCGTTGCCATAATCCCTAGGCTACCATAGCCCAGTGGATATTCTTGTATATTGAATACATTTACTCATAAGTTTTAAACGAAAGGAAACTGGAAAATTAAGTCATAGTTAAAAATTACATAAAGGAAGAAAATCAAATAATTCAGCAACTGACCAAAGCCATGATGATAAGCGCTGATAAAAAGAATATAATTTCACAATACCTTTTTACCAACATCTCTTTTTATAGTTTCTTGCACCAACACATCAGCCAGAGTCTTAAAGTCATGTACAAATCTTGAGTTCGCTTCCGATTTGCACTTTTCTTGTATCAGAACATCGAAAAGATCGTTCTCATCTCGGAAGATCTGAGCGATCTTAGCTGCTTTCTCAGAGCATTCTACGAGGCACTGGAGAAGATCGCTCAGAACAATCATTCCGGCTTCGATAGCTGGAGCTTGTTCTGCAGGTGTTTCTTCATCAGCTGAAGACCTTCTGTATCTGGAGACTGAAAACAATCATTAGGAAGGAGATGTTTTCAGTAGAGTTTCTAAAGCAGTCATTAACAATTAAATATTTATAAAATAGAAAGAGCTTAGTTTTTTCCATTAATAAACCCAAACTGCGTGGAAAAGAACATTAAAGGCATATCTAGATTAATGAAGAAAACAGAAAATAATTTCAATAATGACAAGTATCACACACAAACAGTCTACTATCTTAAAAATCTTATCTATTATATAAAATTACCTATTCAAATCTTATCTATTATATAATATTATCTATTATTAAAGAAAAACTGTATCTTATCAGAAGTTACAGGTTTTCTTTGGGGGGGGGGAGTTTTGTCAAAATTAAATGAAAAATTAAGTTAATCAAATTTTGTACTTAACTTTAATTAGAAATGATAGAAGGTCAATATGAAGTTCTAAGACAATTCACAGAAAAGATAAAATTTTAAATATAACGAGAATACATTGTTTACAAATTATAGTAAAGAGATTTCGTGACACATTTAATGAATATCAATTATTCAAAATTGTAAGAAAAAAATAGCCCTATTTTAAATTGATTTATACAACTTGACATACAATTTAAACCAAAAACTGAAAATCTAACGTAATCATTATTTCTTATATTTCATTACATTATTTCCTAAATAAGAATTTAACTGAGCACTAAAAATGGAATCCTAGAATTCTAAAAAGCAGAAATTTTGTTACAGTGTGAGACTCCTAAGTAAACTAGAATAAATGCATGTACATGTTAATTTTGAGGCATCTTAATTTTGTGTGCTTACATTTACAAACATTATATCAAATAACTTCACATAACATTATAATCTAATCAGTAGCGGTTTATTTATAGCACTGAGGGAAAAAAATCACCCGATTAAACACTCTAAAAAACAGCCAAGTTTGTAACCCTTTGAATACCAAAGACTGCGGGGTACTCCTGTGTCCCAGTTGAACAGTTCAGAAATCTGGAAAGCCTACTTATGTCAGCCTAAAATAAGAAGCAATATGGCTTTAAAACGCTGTTATTTTATAGTAAAAAATAATATTTTCTATACACACTTTCGCTATTAAAATACATTCCTTTGAATGCTTTGACGGCAAAAAATTTTTTCTTATCTTATAAATTTCATAGTATTGCTTCACAAGAATTTTTATTTTATTATCTTTTTTATAGGGAGGAAGTTTCACTTCCTCAGAAGCAAGTCCTTGTGACCTTATAATCAAGAAACGTCTCGTCAAAAAAATAAATAAATTTTAAGCATTTTATATGCTATGAATGATCAATACGTTGTTCTTTTCTTCGATTCTATTATAGTTTTTACTCATTATTATATATTATGTAAGAAATTTTTTTATAATATTACAGTACTAGTCTTTCTTTCTATTTTCCACTTAATTCTACAATAACAAGTAAAATATTTTTTTTTTCAATCAGGTTTATATTTTATGCTTATTGTTTAGTGATTACACTATATATGGTACATGACTTTATAGTTTATGTGTTGTGATTCTGTCATGAAATTTATCTTAAAATGTATACAATACCTTCCATGATTTTTTTTTTTTTTTTTTTTAAGATTAGTATTTTCAAACTACAAATTTCTAGCAGTTCCATAGAATGTATGCATGAAGTTTTTAATGTAAACAAAAACTAACCTCAGCTGACCGGAAGCCATCTGAAATACTGATACTTCCGGTTTTCACTCTTCTAATTGAAAACCAATGCAATCGCAAAACTTTTTATTTAAATATTCTTAGGTATTTATTTCTGTTTTAGAAATTTTTTTATTTTATCCGTTAAAATCATAATTTTTAATAAGAGTACTATCAGTGGTGATCCCATAAATTTTTAAATTTTTTATTTTTATTTAAATAATCCTGATGGATTGCGGGGAATCGCTCTTATTAGCGATAGTAGGACCAATCGTTGATGAATGGTATATTGTAACGCACATTCTAACTCTTGTTAGTATTTATCTCCATTTTTAATCATTTTCTTCTTTAACTAATTTTTAATTTTATGCATTCATTCCAAAATTTCAGGAAATCTATTTTACGCGCGATTGAACTATAAATGATTTCAAATGTTAAGCAAGGTATTATTTATGCTTTCCTTTATAGTATTATAAATTTTATTAAAATTTTCTTGATCAGGCTAGAATATATGAATTGGTATCAATAATGAGTAGAACAAAATTGTTATGATGCGTTTATTTACTTGTTGTTTATTAATATTTTAAACAAATCTTGATTTTTATTGCAATTAAAATTTTAAGTCTTATTTTTAAGAGTTGATTTAATATATAGCTAATTAAGTTAACCCCTTGACTGACTTTGACGAGTCTGACTCGTCATTGATTTCCTGGGCCATCACAGACTTTGACGAGTCAGACTCGTCAAGCGCTTCTTTCGGCGGACGCCGTGCAAGTTACAATTAGATTACATAGTTGCTTCACTCGTTCGACGATTCTCATTTAAAAAAGCACACTGAAAGTAAGAGTTCAGTTTAGCAGAAATCTCGCACGGTGAATGTTATACTAGCCAATATTTGAGTTTAGTAAAGATTATAAATAATCCCCGTAACATGTATAAGCCGGATGCATTATATGAAAGTGGGGATGATGGTGTAAATTGATGGTGTAGTTCAATTAAGCGAAATTAAATAGTTTTTTTTTGTCGCATCAAATTCCATTTAATTCGTCAGTCAAGGGGTTAAGGATTGTAAATGGGGTCCATTGGAAATTCGAACATTTTCATGTGCGAAAGTAAATTTGTTACAGCTCGCATATTGCAATTAAATGCTTCGAAATAACTATTACCTTTAATTGGTTTCTGCATTTTAAAAAAATTTATAGGATAACTACTTTTAAATGAATATTTCTCAAATGCAATGGAAACTACAGAAAACAAGCACAATAGTAGAAGACAATAATAGAATAGTAAAAGCAGGAAGTTTTCTAGATCTCCACGATAGTAGCGCCCTCTATTCTAAGCTTTACAGAAACTTCCATCCATATATGCATTTATAAAGTATAGATGAAAATATGAATAAAGGTGTTCATATAGTATAACTTCTTAAATAATATAGTATCAAGAACCAGAATTCGGCTCTTTTCTTCAATTCAGCTTGCCTTTTTTCCTCAATTGTAACCTAAACATGTGTCAAGGTATGAGGAATAATACACAACGGTTAGCTTTATTTCTTTTTTTATATTTCTTTTTACTAAACAACATCTATGTCACACATAGAAAAAAACACACGACAGAATACGAAAACATAAGAACAAAACAATTCAAGCAGACATCTACAAGCGGTAGCAGTCTCTAGGGTTAGAGCTTATCTGATACTGTGTCAGTTTGTTTTTGACCGTTAGAGGGCGTTGTTCTGTTACAAATATATATATATATATTGCTATTATTATCTTTTGTATATCTGTTACAATTCACTGCAAAGTTTTTGCAGTGAGTTAAGGATAACAATAAGAAAAGAGTTAGTTGCTGATAATCTATTAATTTTCTGGGGCCATTTATTTTTCTTACTAAAAAGTAAGAAAAATAAGTGGTTATAGTAAGAAAAATAGATGGTGCCAGAAAATTAATAGATTATCAGAAAGTAGTTCAATTTTTGTTTGTCAACTATTTCGACCAATTTTTTCGAAATATTTTTATTTCATTATTAATCTAAGTTGAGGTTCTTAAATCATGTTAAATTTACATTAGAAAAAGAGTCAATTGAATAAGTAGGACCAAATCTTAGCGACTAAATTTTTTGTGTTTAGGTCACGATAAAGAATTTTCGCTTCAATTAACAAGTACTGAAAAGTTGATTCTGATATACAATAAGATAAAAGCTGGCCTACCTTAAAAGAACATTCCAGAAAGAATGACTTGACACTTACCAATCAGTGTGAAACGATCACAAAAGATAAACATAATAATCAAATTCAATAATTTCGAAGAGGAAACGTGATTTGTCTAAAAACGGAAAACATGTTTGGCTAACTGAAATCGAGTACATTTACACCAGAATAATGTACACACTTATTTTTTTATTTGAATTTTAAAAAATGCAAGTACTTAAACAGAAAATCTCTGATTACACTTTATATTTATAAGGCTTGTTGGCTTTGATTTTCTATATAAATCACCTTGTAGCTTAATTTTAAATCAACGAAATTGATTGTACCGAAAATTAGTTGATAACTCCTCCATAACTGTCTCATAAGAAAGTATAACTAAACGCTAATAAGCAATCATGATAATCAATTACAAAACATATTGATAGCGTAATTTCGCTTAAAATGAGAGCTCTTTGTATTTCGTTGAACGCAAACGCAATTTTTTAGAAATGTAATAAAATTCGTCATATTCGACCAACAGACAGAAACTATATAAATATTTGATAATCATAGCCTTGAGCATAAAATGTTAAATTCCTTTTTATCCAGAATAAATTTTTAAAAATTTCTGAAAAATAAAGCGTTTTTAAAATGTTTACATTTTCAAACAAAAAATTTCCATCTTATACATAATATTCGAAATATATTTTTAAATGTTGGTAGAAATAAATCAGTATTATTTAAGAGAATGCAATGAACGACATTACAGTAGTGACTAACTTAACCTAAAGGAATTTTAAAACAATATGAAATATCTTTTGATATCTAAGAAACAGCTTCTTAATGTTATCTAATAGAAAGATCCCGATCTACGGAATTAAAATATAATGTTCGATCATAGCCATTGTTGTATAACGGGAAAGGAACGCTGCCTATATGACTGTTGATTGAATGTTGGAGATTTTTCTAGGTTTCCTCCTTTGTGGTACATGAATAAACTTACTATCTATAAAAAGTTTTTCACAAAAAAAAAGATATATCATGGCGTCAAAAACTTTTAATGAAGATTTACCGTGGTCTAATAGTGAGACTAAATTTTTTAACCTACAAGATCGTGGGAGGAGGGGAATTTTCCCAGTTTTCTCCCTTGCAAACGTGAATACACACCTCACTATAAATGATTCCCCTGGTATGCAATAATATGTGATGGATAGTAAAAAGCATTACAGTATCTTCATATTGTTTGACTACCTACAACTAGGTATCAAAGTTCATAGCACGGGTTCGCCACAACCTATTGCGGTGGCCTATTTGGATAGGACGTTGGAAGGTAGTGAGCTCAAATCTCCGCTTAAAAGAAGATCCACGGCGTATACTAAAGATGGGTGGGGCACGTCTCAATGTCCTCCAAGTGAAATGATACCTCTAGAAGTGGCAAACCAAGCATTTGGAAGTCTTCTGTTTACTTCCTGTTTCAATCAAAATCACGAAGACTCCACCCGGCTGCTTCTATCTAACTGGCAGAACACAACTCAAAGCTAAATAAAGAAACATGCTGGTGCAACTACAGCAAAAGTTGGTATACCAAGTTTAGAGTGGAAGTGTGTTATATCGAATTGAAGGGCTTAAGCTTAATACAAGTCTCACTTAAACAACGAGAAATGGATTTTGTGCTTTTGCTTTCTGCATGCCTACTTATCTAAGTGTATGCTTGAAAGCCATTATGATGCATGAATACGCCTCACCATAAATGAAAAGTCAACAATAATACGCGTTAAAGATAATAAAAGCCATTGCAATAACCTTTGACTGCTTCATTAAAAAGTAAATTCATTACAATTCTGATTTCAAATAATTATTGTTATGAGCATCGTTGCTTCTTCAAAAGCTTATTATGAGTAATTAGTAAAAATAATAAATACTTAAGCGTAGTGTGTTTTCCTGAATACAATTTCTTTCTTTCTTTCTTTTTTTTTATATATATGTATATTTCTTAAGCACTTGAGTACAATGAATTGTTATTATTATCCTTACTGATTGCGTTACTCTTTGTTGAAAAATTTTACACTGATCTTAATTACACCACTTCACTCGAAGAGGTTTGTATTTGCCACTTTGAAGACTGAATAATGCAAAACATTAACATACTTGTGAGAACTACAGAAAGTTATTCAAAATGTGATATGTTGGATTATGATTATATTTTCACTTTAGTGGGAAATAAGAACATAAAGAAAATGGACTTTTAAGTTACATATTCTGGAAATCATTCGGGTTAATACGCAAGAAGTTTATGAGATTTTTATAGGAATTTAGAAATTATCTGTATATATATATATGTGTGTGTGTGTGTGTGCAGGGTGATTTTAAATTGTTTTTACAAATTAAAAGGGGTGAAGGTATCTATCCATACAAGCAATAATTACATAGGATTGTATTCCACTCTGAGAGGCAGAAAAAAGAAATGTGGAAATGCATCAAGAATCTATTACGAATTTACCGTATGTAAATTCCCACCGAAAAGAAGCAGCATTTTGCTCTCATTGGTAACAGGAGAAAGGTAATGAGAGAAGACGTTTTCCTTTAGAAACGCTATCAACAACACAGAAGATTTTATCCCAGACCCAATTAGGCAAAATCAACTTTAAGAACATAAAACATTTTTACATCGAAGCCTATTTTTAGACAATAGAAGAAGCATTTACAAAGTATCATCTTCCTTCTTCTCAAATAAAACCGATTCTGCAGCTGCTTTTATATTAAGTAATCAGAAATAAGAAATCCTTCTTCAATAATGTTACAGGAAAGTGGGTATACGAAACATATAAATGTAAAATTTTATGTATATATATATATATATGTTTATATGTTTAATTAGCATATGATGAAAATTACTAGAGTAATGATTTGAAAATGAAAGAGACAAGAGAAATTATATAAAGGAATGATAGCAATAAAAGAAGGAAAAGCTTAACACTTCTGTTTTATTTAGATTTTTTAAATTTTTCTCGTATTTTTCTTTGCATCCAAAGAAACATTGCAAATGGGTGCTTGTTTACAATATTATATATATATATATATATATATATATATATATATATATATATATATATATATATATATATATATATATATATATATATATATATGTATATATATATATATATATATATATATGTTTATATATATATATATATATATATATATAAGAGAAAAAAATGTCAGAAATATTCAGACCCAGTTGTTTGGAGTAGTGCACTGGAGACTGTAATGAAGGTTACAGTCACAGTGAGCGAATTTCGAATGGTAATATCTTATTTTTCCTGATCAGCATAGCGTAAAATCACAAATATAATTGGTAAAATTAATGTGTGACGTAAATTACTAATATAAAAAACCATTATAAAGGGTTAATGGCAACACTGTTAGGAGAAACTATGATTCACTTAGTATAATGCACAACATTAGACAATACAGATATCAATTACAAACTAATACTACGTGCATAACATTGCTCGTGAAAAACCCTTAAGAAGCAGTATGGAAAGTTTGTTCTGTCAAGTGTTCTTTTCCCAATGTGCCAACAAGAGGATGCTTACAATGAAGCGACGAATTGATAGAGTTGTTTTGTTTGTAAGAGGAAAAGGCTTCCTAAACAGCGTCAACATATGAGCAAAAACAGTGGCTAAGATGAAGCGCATTCTCCTTCTGAAATGTATGCGATTTGGTAAGAAAATTGGAAAAAACGAAATGCGTTTGCTATCGACCTAGATCTAGTCCATCATATATTCCAATTGAAATTGCCGCGGAAATGAATAATAAGATTACTGAGCTCCATTACATAAGCTAGAAGAGTTGTTCAAAATTTGAAATTACTGAAAATCGCAGTTGTTACAGACTTCAGCATTGTGTTCTGCTGGTGTTTCTTGAGCACGTTCAGATATTACATTGAGAACTACAACTACTTAAGAATTTCGCATATTTTTTTCTTATCAGAAATGTTGAATGTAACAAATGGCCACGATGGATATTATGGAAAAAGAGATGTTGTTATCTTTAATTAGGAAAACTGACATCAAGAAGCATTCATTAGGCTGATAAAAACACGTGGCAAAAGGGACAATCTAATGGAGTAGTGCCAGAGCATTTATTCTTGGTCAGCAACTCTTTTAAGTGATCACTACCACTGGTGTGAAATTTTACTTCCAAAAGCTGACGATATATATAAATATTGCATTATTCTTCAACTGCAGCAACGAAATGCCAATTAGTGACATATTATTGAGAAATCATAGATCTACGCTACATGTCGTCCTATTTTTTCGACCAACTGCCGCAATATTTTAGTCACAGATTCACATCCAGTAACTGCAAATTTTTGCGCTCAATGCGCCAAACTCACTCTTCTGGATGTTTCATTCTCTACTCATCTGGAATCTAAGATATATACGAAATGGGTCAGAATTGGAAGATGCCACCAAATTGTGATGCATATTATGCAGACTCCTTCTATTATTATGTTCGATAATATTGTAAACAAGCACCCATTTGCAATGTTTCTTTGGATGCAAAGAAAAATACGAGAAAAATTTAAAAAATCTAAATAAAACAGAAGTGTTAAGCTTTTCCTTCTTTTATTGCTATCATTCCTTTATATAATTTCTCTGTCTCTTTCATTTTCAAATCATTACTCTAGTAATTTTCATCATATGCTAATTATAAAAGTGTCATTTGGCATCGCTGATTAATTTATGCAAAGAAAATATATTATTATTTTAAAAAAATTTGAATTTCTCTAACTGTATGTAACCGTAACTTGAACGTTGTATTGTTTAAATTCATTGCAATCTATCGTGCATACATTCCAGTAATTACGGTTCGATTAGTTGAGAAAGAGATCACAAGTGTTTCACATACGAGGGTCACTCTGAAATTTTTGAGATACAAGTAGATTTTTAAAGTTATACTTACGAAATTTTAGGTGTGTTCAAATTAGTCTCCTCCAGCATCAATGCACTTTTGTAGACGAATTTTACACACATTAAATGCCTCAAAGATGAAAAAAATGCATTTATAGCCACATCAATCTCTTCTTCTTAATGAAAACGACGTCCACATAAGATCTTTTTTAGATTAAAGAATAACCAAAGGTCGCACATAGCTAGATCGGGTGAAATACGGCGGATGTTCGATCCCTTTAATTTGTTTTTGTTTAAGAAACTCAATTGTTAATCCGGCTGTATGGGAAGATGCATTGTCATTGTGAAGCATTTGTCCCCTAACATTCAGTTCTTGTAGAATTTCTGGAAGACATTTAGTGGTATACCAGTTTGCTGTTACTGTCTTCTGTCCTTCCAACTTGATGGCTTTGACCAATCCCGTACTTCTGAAGAAAATGGCATACATAACTTTTTTCAGTGCCCGTGATTTTTTCACCATTTTCGGAGTGGGATCATCTTCAAAGACCCATACTTTGCTTTGCTGACGTGTTGGAAAGTCAAAAAACGGTATGTATGTTTCATCACCTGTTACAATTTTAGAAATGATGCGGTGGCCACCATCATTTAGCCATTTAAGAGTTTCTTTACTGATTCTGACACGCTCCTCTTTTTGGTGTTCAGTTAGATTATGGGGAACCCAACGGCAAACTACTTTTTTCATATGTAATTCTTCATGAATGATTTTGTGTATGGCTGCGGATCCAATGTTAAGTTCCTTCTGTATCATTTGATAGGTACAGCGATTATCATCCATTAACATTTTTCGTATGGCATACACATTATCTGGGATTACTGCCGACGACGGCCTTCCTGTGTGTTCTTTATCCTGAAGAAAATGGCGACCTCTTCTAAATTCTTTAAACCATCTGATTACAGTAGCTCGAGCTGGAGATTCATCACCAAATGCTAATTGCAACCGTTGAACGCATTCTTCTTGATTGAATCCTGCTTTAAAATCGTAGAAAATCATAACGCGAAAATGTTCTCGCGTCAACTCCATTTTCTCTTCTGTTTTAAATTTATTCTACGCTAAACAAGTTGAAGTAAGCCAGTAAAAAATCGTCTTCTGTGTTAAAATACTTTGTATTTTAAAATTAAACCGTTATTTTTATTTTGTAAATTCTCATCTGCGTGTATCTCAAAAATTTCAGAGTAACCTTCGTATAAAAAGAAAGTTGAATACATCTTCTGTATGTTTACTGCTTATATAAAGGAAAAACACACAAATGATTTTCTTTTTCTTTTCTTTTTTTTTTCGTGAAACAGATTTTTAATAAAAACACAGCATAGTTGTATTACGAAATACTTTCTAAAGAATCACTTGAAGAACCATCTCTACTGAAAACATTGATTATATAAATTCTTAAATTATGTTGTTCATTTTTGATTCAATGATGTTTAATTGTTGATAATGGAGTATGAGCATTATTTCCTTTCTGTGGAAGAAACTATTAAACTAACATGTCTATAAAAATAACATTAATTAAAACACCCTGCTTATTCATTGTTTCAAAAATTTTTTTACTCTAAATTTATGAATTTAAAAATTTTATGTAGTTAATATTTCTTAAGAAATATTTCCTCGTTATAGGAACACACGCGTTGTACGAGCATCGCTGAAAAAACGCGCTCGTATAACCTCATATAACGCGTTATGTACACATGATTCACGTTTAACTTATCTCGTCATAATTCGCTGTAGAAACTATCTAAAATTACATTTTTTAGCAGACTATTATTCAAAGTTCCATAATATTTATTTTATTTCAAAAGAACAATGTTGAAATAATGTGCAAACAAACGTGAAATCGATTGTGAAGAGTACAAATTACTATAAATTTAGCAGTACAGAATTATAACGTTGAGAATGAAAGCGTTATTTGGGGAAGGGGGAATTTGTGCTGTAATAGGGGCATGAAATCGTGTTATAAGAGTTCCGTGTCATTGGAGAGAGAGATTACTATTTACTATTTTAAATCAAAAGAATATTATTTAAATAGAAACTAATTTTTCAATTTCAATAGCGTTATATTAAATGTGCTTCTTTCCATTTGTAATGTATCAGAAAATTAAAGTTAATGGATTCAATACAAGATCCGCCGAATAATATCGGGTAAAGGGAACACTTCTCGATAACTACTCCGTAAAAGATTTAATGTTCCTTTGACAAATACTGTCGTGAAGCGGCTATCAGCTCGGATATCGATTTCATCACGTGACTTCACTTAACATACGGGGTTGTTGGCCGTTTCATCAACATCAATAATCAGAAATTGGTACGGAAAAACACATCACCAGTTTACTTATTTACTTTCATTTACTTCAAAATATTTATTTAGAGAAAGAAATACAAATTGATGATAAATTTACAAATGAAGTATAAAATTAATTAAAATAGCATTTCTGCTATTTTTTACTTCGGTAAACAACATAATATTAAATTTAATTCTACTTCTTCGTATATTTCAGTGATAGGATTTTATTTATAATAGAATGATATAAAAAAAAATGAATAAATAAGATAATTGTAAATTAGTTTATTCGCGTATCGATATAGAAGATAATATTTTAATGAATTCCCTGTTGTAAGTAAATATAGAGTGATCTTTTTTAAAGTGACAGTGTTTGTAGCACACTGTAGAGTGATCAAATTGCCGAAATGACAGCAAACTTGGTACTTAAACGAATCAAAAATTCCGTAAAAAAAAAAAAAAAATTAGTTTAAAAAATCACCACTAGGGGATTTTGTGGCGCTTTACAATGTATAAATTGTAAAAAAAAAAAAATACTAACACATACAATCGTACAGTTAAATTATTAATGTGTTTATTTACTACATTACTTCCCCGGTGAGAAATTAAGACCCCATTCAATGTGAGTACCGTTCTCAGAAATACACCGTGCATTCTGTGTTCACAACGTTCTTCTCAGTCTTATGTAACATATCACGAGGGGGACGGCCATGCTACTGGAAAACTGCGACTAATGACACTATGGATAAGTGAAGTTTCATTCGTCGTGATATGTTAAGTACGGCTGTGGAAAACGTTGTCCACAGAATGAACAGTGTTATTGTAAGAACGGTGCTCACATTGAATGGAGTCTAATTCCTCACTGGGAAAATTAATGTAGTAAACAAACATTAATAATTAAATTATGCGATTGCATGTGTTAGCATTTTATTTTCCCCACATTTCATACATTGTAAAGAGCCACAAGATCGTACCAATTTTGGCGTCATTTCGGCCGTACAGGGCGCTCCAAACAATGTCACTTTAAAAAAGATCACGATGTTTATAGAGTAAATCACATCAAGAATTATTATTTTATCATTATTAGCAAAATATTTATATTTAAGTTATTTGTGTGTGTGCGTGCGTTAACAAAATAAGATAAAAAAATTTAAAGTAAACTATTAAAAAAAGTGTCATAAATTCCACATATAAATAACACCTTTCTCTATTATTAAAATTCGTTCATGTTTATAATAATTTAATTATTAAAAATACAATTGGAAATAGGTCCACAATTGTTGTGTAATATGCAACTGCATTTTTTTCAAAGTTTTTTAATGTCATATCTGATACAAAAACTGATATGATTCTCAGTTATATATCTGTGACATGAATGATACAACATAAATAATATAATATGCAAGGTCAAGCAAATTCAATAGAATTTTAATCGATATTGCCCTATATCATTGCATTTCCATCAATAGAAATATCTGGCTGAATATGTTGACTTTCCTCAGGAAGGTTTAGGTTCAATTCCCAATGCCGCTAAGGACCCAACGGGCACATGCGATTTACGTTCTCATTAAATCCGTGGAATCGAAAGTCCTGAGTTGAGTCGTTGAGTAGTTATCATGGTTGTAATAGTCTGGAGAAAATTTCCTCCTCTACTAGAGCAAAGTCAAAATTGAGGGAGTGGATCCTCTGGTGGTGCAAACTATTGGAGGAGTCTTAGAGCTAAAACATACTTTCACTTTCTTGGTGATCTAGTTATACGAAAAACGCACCTTTCTGACTTAATTTCGCATAGACATAGGCTATTAAGCTTGGCGTGTCCAAGTACCATAAATAACAACAACAATACAATAACGTGGGATTTGCTGCTATCATTTCCAGTAACGGTGATTTTGAGGAACTATGGATTTTGTCGGACAGCCGCAGTGCATTGCAATATCTCAGTGATTGGTCCTCTAGAAACGATGAAACAAATATATCTACTCTGCTGAAATTGAAAATGACCTCCCAAGACCATGTTGTACATTTCGAATGGATTCCATCCCATGTAAATATTAGTGGCAATGAGACCACAGATCTACTGGCCAAAGAAAGCAATGAGGAAGATATGCCTACTGGTTCATACAGGAACTGTATGAACCAGTAGGCGTATCTTCCTCACTGCCCTCTTTGGCCAAAAGAGTTCCTGATATTTACATATCAGGAACATTACTCTAATACAAAATCTGGACTGCA
Source organism: Latrodectus elegans (assembly GCA_030067965.1). Taxonomy (NCBI): domain Eukaryota; kingdom Metazoa; phylum Arthropoda; class Arachnida; order Araneae; family Theridiidae; genus Latrodectus; species Latrodectus elegans. Next base: position 15,787,155 of record CM057821.1, on the reverse strand, counting down.
TTCGATCTGGTAAATTCTTTCAACACACCAATGGTACTCTGGAACATCTAATAGAACTCTTCTGGAAATAAAATGTGGCCGAAAATCTCAAACAGCCTTGGCCAGATTCTCAAGTGGACAGATAAAATGTTTATCGTTTGGGCGTGGTACAAAAAATTATTCCACTTGTAAAAAATGCTATGACCATCCAGATTCACCGAAACGTATTTTGGATTGCGTCGGACTTTCTCAGGAGGATTTATCCTCAGATCCCCTCCTAGTCATTGACTTTCTAACTGTCAACAATTTATTGGAGCTGAGCTGACAAATTTTAGATCTTTAAAGAAAATAAGCCAACAATAACGTTTTAATAAGCAATTTAAATATATTAAAAATGAATAAATCTCTAGTTTTATTTTTTAATAAATAAGCTTATTATAATAAATTGTAAAGTGGGAATAATAGCATATTAAATCAAAATGCATTTAAGTGCTAAAAGAGCTCTTATGAAGACATGCAAATCCAAATAATGAAGCAGTAGATAGCATCAATATAAAACAAAAGGAAGAGCTGTTAGATAGGTAATTGCTGCTATGGTAGATTATCAAGATTTAAATGACATTGAAAGCTTCTGTAACAGATTATTTGAAGAGTGTATAGTATATATCCATTTTGTGCCAAGAAATAAAAACCTCAGATAGCGGTGTGGACAAGAAAATACCTTAAAAGTATAAGATCATCGACGACAAACGAGAATTTTTAAATCAGACATACGCCCAACACTTTCTGAAATTGAGGCTGATTTCAATGTTGGTACATCAACAAGTGCCAACCACAATATGTACACTATTTACGGATTATAGGTGATATGGGCCTTCAGAGCTAAAGTTCTACATGTTTACCATTTTTGATTTCACGACATGTTTTGTCTCTTCGCCATAGACCACCAATAACAACATTGGACTGCCAATAATTAGTACAATAACTATATATACATCAACTAGTCTGATAAATCTCATCCATATTTATATCAAATGAGTGGATTTTGAGAGTAAATAGAAAACCTTATAAATCAGTGGTTTCTACGTAGAAAGACTTAAAGTTATAGGAACGACTGCGATGATGTAGGAAAGGAATATAGGACCCTAGCATATCTATAGACGAATCTAATAAGGAATAACAATACATAAACACCCCGTCAGATCACTTATATCCTTCATGTGCTTGGTACATAACTTAATCAATTCCAGTAACCAAAGCGACCCTCTTACACGTCGAGAGCTGCTTTCAAGTCTCTTGAATTACTTCTGATTATAAGCATTCCTAAGATTATTATTTTTTTATGTTAGATATTACCAATTTTCAACTGTAATGATTTCTACTACCGCGAGATAGCAGTGCGGAGGCAGAGAGAAAGGATGTAGAACGGGCCTGTTGAAAATGTTAATGAGTATTTTCATTTATAAAAAATGTTCCTGCAAATTTAATGTGGTATTATGTGCAATCATAGAAGACAATAAATATTTAATTAATAATATGTCGCATGATAATTTCACGGCACAAATTTAATTCAGCGTCATAAAACTACCTAGATCACCAGACATGCTATTATTGAGCATGTTTAAATGTATTGTAACGGGTCTTTTAAAAACGATCCCTACCACCTCGCATTCTTATAAATTGACTAGGCAGATTTATCATATGAATTATCTCCAGGATATTTTTAGACATAAAGAGAGTTCATTGTTTTGTGGCACTTTTGAGAGCGCGTGTGAGGTCTTCGCGATATAAATTAAGGTTAACTCCGCTCTATTCGCGATACAAAAAAAGGTCAACTCCGCTCTATTCGCGATACAAAGTAAGGTTAACTCTGTTTTATTCACGATACAAAGTAAATTTCTGGAACTTAAGTGTATTATATATTGTTCTAAGCTAAATAAAATAAGTGCATAGGTAGAGTTTTGGCATTCATTATTTAATTTTGTTACAGTTTAATAATAGTTACTGATATCATATGCTTATTATGAAAAGTTAATAATTAGTTTACTTTAATTACCGTTTTAAATTTGGATTTAGAGACGAAAAGTTTATTTAATTGTAACATACCTGCCAACCTTGGAGGGAAAAAAATCAGGAGACACTACAAGCGACATTTTGCTTGAAACAAAATGTTTAAAACTGTAGTACCTCAAAAAGACAATTTTACTCTTTAGATTATACATTCTGAGAATAATTTATGTTAAACATGATTTGAGTTATAATCTTAATATTTTAATAAAATACTCTTGAATGAACTACATAAGCTATACTAAAAGAATGTATTACATGTAAAAAAATATAAACATCAACTTTTAATTCTCAATATTCATTTTATAGGGCAACTTTTACTATACTGGAGCAATTTATAAATATTAAACTTATAAAATAACCTAAAAACATAAAATACATAACTAAATAAGTTTAAGTCAGTGACAAACACTTCTAACAATATAGAAATTATAAAATACTTAGTCCATGAAAACATAATACATTTCAAATTCGAATAACTCATGGCAATATATTTTTTTTCATACGTTGCTGACTTCACATTATTTAGAATACTTTCATTTTTTAGAATTAGTGAGGTCTTGTTCAAAACATTTTGCGAAAATTTAGCTATAAATTAAGCTTTTTAAACCAGTTAACGAATTCAACTTTCTTCTTCGTTGACTGTTCCAGCTACTAAAACAACTCAAGAGCCTCTTTTCTTGCGAAATTTTGGCTGTTTTTCACTGAAATTGCCAAAAATCAGTATATTTTTATACATTATCTAGAAATCGGGAGAAAGGATGAAAAATCAGAAGTTTCCTGATAAAATCTGTAGAGTTGACAGTTATGTTGTAGTAATCAAGTAAAAAAAAATAATTAAAAAAAAAACATTATAATACTGTATTTTGCTAATTTCATAATATAACACTTTACACAATGTATTAATTAATATATTAATAATCAGTGTAATATTTATTAGCTAGACATTAAAATTATTTATTATTAGAGTTTCGAATTTTATTCTTTGAGAAACAGATTGGAAACATTGTATCTGTGAATAAATAAACACATCACTTTATTTAATTTACCTGAACAAAGTTATATTTATTTATCTATCAAGTTATTGTTTATGTACATAATGCCAAATGCAATAACTTAAACATTAATTTTAAAATATACTTTCAAATAAACTGAAAATTAATGTGTGCTAATTCTCAATTTCTTTTTAATTAATCATAAAACATTTACGATAATTAATATTTGACGTCAGAACATTGATATAAATTCACTAAACAATCATTATATATATATATAGTAAAATAATATGTGTTCATTTCATTCATATATAATTATTGTGCTCATTAATGAAAAATATATTGCATACAAATAGTATAAAATAATTCTTAAAAAAGGAAAGATATTAGAATAATTTTTTAGACGAAAAATATTACTTGTTTTCTAATGGAATACGATATCTATTCATTGTAAGAATTTTTTGATTTTACTGAAATATTAGAGTTAAAAATATCAATATTTACAAAAAGTATTTATTTTATTTAAAAGTGATTCACAGATAAGAGATAAAATATACGTACACACTTAAATTATTAAGACTATTAATCAAGTATTACTTGTAAAAACGAATAAAATATAATTTTTGACAAAAATAAAATTTATCAAGGGGATTTTTTTTTTAATTTTTGAAAATGCAAAGCTAAATTGTTTGAAATTTTGTTTTTAAATTGATTAAAAAATCAAAGTAAGTTTGCATAAATAGTTTATTTTAATCATAACGTATTTAGTATTATATCATATAAAGAAACCAAACAAAACTAATCATAAAGAATAATTAAATTAAAAATTCGCCTTTGCATAAAAATTATGCGTGAGTGATTGTTGAGAAAATTATGCATTTATTATTATCTATTTTACTAAAATGATTTTATAATATTTATTAACATAATAAAAAAATATTTGGAAAATATTAACAACTGAAAAAAATATGTTTAAGTTAATTCCAATGTTAAATATATTCATTTAAATTACAAATTTCGAAATATTTATAATAAAATTAATTTAATATTTATAATGCATGTAAAAACACTTTCGTAAAAACATTTTTGAAAGCTTATAAGGAAGAAAAAATCCATATAAGATAATTATTATGAATATTTTATTCTTAATAAACTAAAAATATATGCTTCAACAAATGAAAATATTTTTTAAAAAAAAGTAAAAATTATAAATGATAATGATGATATATAGTATAACATGTTTCTTTCTATGTTCAAGATATACATATGTCAGAATTATTAATTTTTATCAGTATAAAAAAATTAAAATTTGTAAATAAAAATAAAACTGTTTTCTTTTTAAATTTTGCTTTAATATTTGTTAGAACTTAATAGATGTAAAATCCCCCTCCATTCTGTAATTTCAACCCAATTCTAAATACGTGATATAATTTTAAATTATAAAGGAAAAAATAATATAGTTTTTGAAATATATAACTTAATTTTCACTATTAAAATATCTGACTTAATGTTGTGACTAAATTAAAACAAAATTAATTATAATTTAGTAATAATACAAAGCATTCTATCATTCACTTAAATGAAGAATTAAAAATATTATAATTAATATAGAGAGCTGCTTTTCTTTCAGACATTCTGACATTAAGATATTTCAGACATTAGCCATTAAAATTTAAAACATTTGATTGGCCTTATGTAGTTACTTTAAATTGCATTTTTATTTCAGTTTTAGCTCAACTTTTTAAAATTTAGTAGCTAGCATTTTTACTTGGTATTCCAGTGGCACATAGAAATTTGTGGCGGTAAGACACATATATGTTATTTAAATAATGTATTTGTATTTTGCATATTTTCATAAAGAAATAAAATTGAACCTCAAAATCTAAAACACTTGTTTTCTTAGTTTATCTAAACTAAATTCCAAATAATTACATACATATATAATTAGAAATATAATTTTGGTTATTTTTTGTAAGATTTGTACCTTTTTTCAAACAATTAAAAAATATATATACTTTGAAAAATTCAAAAATATTTTATCCGAATGGTCTGGGTTCTGGTCTTCCAGTTCAGCAATTCAAAGAATTGATTCCTGCCTCGAGCATGGCTACGGCTATTTACAAGAAGTAATTTTGCGAATCAATTTATCAAAAAGTTGCAAGTTATATAATCATTCATACACACATGATACAATAATAGTGAACATGACGTCGTAGGTAATTTAATTTTCATTCCTAAAATAAATATACCATCTGATAATTTATGTGTTTCGGGGATCATTGTTTATTTACCTAGTCTTTTCTAATTCATTTTTGATTACATGCACAGCCGGCCAACTTGTCTTGTGGTCAGCGTGCCTGACTGCGGATAGGGAGGTCCTGGGTTCAAATCCCGGTTCGTGCATGGATGTACTCTCTTTCTCTCTATCTATCCAGTCTTTGTCCTTTCCTTGTGTGAATGAGATGTGAATGGCTGCCTACGGTATATAAAAAAAAAGGGTCTCTATGGCATGTGTGTACTGAGAAAGTTGGATTCCACACCAAATATAGTTCAGTTGGAAAAGTCAGCCTAGATGGCAATATGAGGTGCGCTGCTCCACTTTTTAAGTTACTTCCACAGTTTATTACTTATAAATAATGAACACTATACATTATATATTCGTTTGTTGCCGGATGGATAGTAGGATATTTTGCTTAACTTCTTTCTGATACTTATCAAATATTCATTTCACTTTTGAAATTGCTCAAAATCGAAATAGAGAAGTCCAACTGTCATTAAATTAATAATAAATTTTCAAACATTTAAATGAATAGTCTTTTGTTATTTAAACATTTAACTTGAAGTTTCATTAATTTCAAGTTTGCATGCTCATAGACTTAAAAGAGCTAATAATTTAAGAATTTATTAATTATAGTAATAGGATTTGTTAATTAATTAATTGTTATTTTTTTGCCTTAAAACAAATTGGATCTTAGATGCTACAATGGTCAAATTTTTCACAGAGTGAGCCAAATTAACCATCAGACTATTAATCTCTGCAGGGTATTGTATTAATTATATTCTGTTAGTTATGAAACTCTCTTGATGGAATTATCGGGTGATACTACAGGGAATCTTAATTTGGCATCTACAATGACTTATAGGGTTATTGTATTTCTACATTTTTATTTTCCAATTGCAAATAGCTATTATTCAAGAAGCTAATTTCGAATATTCATGAGTGATTCCAAGGAATATTTAATTCATACTAAGTATGAATGTATATATATGTGTGTGTTATATGAAGTTAAACTAACGGAATAAGAGCTCTTTGATAATGTAACCTTTTTAATACAATTCTAAAACTATGACTACTTTCTTATTTTACCCCTATATTGAAGACCTTATACATTTGACCCCATAGCATCCCCTAATATAAACCTCCTTCAGTAGGAAACAACACACAGATGTCTGCTAACCACAATAAGTGTCACACCTATGTTACAGATGGTCAATTTAGCTTTATTTCATATCTTCTTTAAATAATTTATATTTAGAATGTATCTGTGTCCTGCATTCACTGTCTTGACACTCTGCTGCAGATTGCTTCTAATATATATATATAATCGCATACCGAGATGAGATGGAAATTTGGCACAAGTATACCAAATTAGCACCAAATAGTTTCATTGTTCCTCAGATCATATTTATTTTAAAAACAATAAGAAATTTAAAAAATTAAAGAAGAATATGAAACTTTTTAATAGTTTACTCTTAGTAAATAATTATCAATAGTAAATAAATCTGAGTGCAATCAAAACAGCAATTAATGGTACCTTCCAGTCCAAATAATTTCTTTTCGGAAGTAATCAGACACACACAATCGAAAAATAAACTCTTCAGATTATTTTCTGAGCCATGTGATATTACGTTACAAGTTGTTAAATATCTTGATACGTTAAAAGAATAAAAAAGGAAAGATTTGTAATGCATAAAAATAAGAATACATCCAATTCTGCTTAAATTATTCATGTTTCCGAAATGATAAATAAGTGCGAGATTAGCACTGAACGATAATCGGTTGTTATGAATAAGTGTAGATTATCCATTGTCACAACGCTACTGTGAGATAATTGTCTTACTACATTCGTTTAAAATATTCAAAAATAAATTTATGACGTTTTGTTTTAAATCTGATAGTAATAAAAGTGTTTGATTTAGTTTGTCTAGATAAAATATTTCCTGAAAAGCACAACTTGTAGTCCTAAGATAATACATAAACTGTTTTTAAATACATTTTTTTGCAAATTAAGGGCAAACTAAAGTAAGTTTATCTTCGGAAGCCAACACTATTTTATTAAATTATTTACTATGAAAAAAAATATATATAGCTGTATCACGAGATGACAATAGGATTTTTATAAATGGGGAAATTTATAAAACAAAATTTTTAATTACTGTTGCAATTACATTAGTAAAATTATTAGCAATTTTTTTTTCATGGCAGTCCGTTTGCGATCTCCACGGTAAAACAAATGAACCATAATCCTTAACAATTGTACAATTTGAAAAATTTTTATTCCAAAAATTTATTATTGTTTAAAAATAATGCAGACAAATGGATAAACGATTGATCGGTATCAAAGTTCATAGCACATTATAGATTTTAATATTATTTATAAATAGATATTAATAAAACTCAACATATAAAGCATTAAGTAATTTCTATGTACTTTGAATTAATGCAAACTATATTATCGATTTTGGCCAACACTAGTTAATTATTAATTTAAAAACTATTTTGAATTTTTGCTCTAAATGATTCAAAACTACTTTAATACTGAAAATATTTTTTCTATTTGAAAATTTTCGAAGCATTTTATGTGGTTTATCAGGTGTTTTCAAAAATGTTTTTAATAAATACATATAATTTCATTTTTAATGAATATACTCTCAATATTGTACAATAGTAGCAAATGAAGATTTTTGATCAATTTATGACTGATGTTGGCGCTTTTGCTATCAAACTTTTGTGGGAAAAAATACTCAGGAACTAATGTATAATATCCATTATACATCATATATATATATACACACACAAAAAAAGAGTATAAACTCTATTATCCTTTATATATCCTCGAAATAACCATATTTATTAAAATTAAATGCAATGATACTGAAAAAACATTTTTTTATTTTGAATTAAAAAGTAAACAAAAATATTTTAACTAAAATGAATAAGCCTTGTTTATATACCTTCTAAATAAAAAAAATAAACAAAATATCAGACAGAGTGAAGATTTTATAAAACTTAAATTTTCGAATTTTTTAACATAATCTACCTGGTATTAAATTTATTTATTGAAAATGTTACTTTTCGTTCCCCAAAAACAGTTTGATTTCCAGAAAATTTATTAAAAATATTGAATATTGCAATTTATTTTTGTTACCGTCAAACATTTGATTACATAAAATAGCTTTAGAACTTTACCTAATTTTATGTTAATATAACTTTCTCTCAAATAAATAGATTGTTAAAAAAACACACACACCTTACCTAAATACCTGAAATACATTTCCCCTCTTTCATTTATAGCAAATGGGGATTCATTTTTTCTCATTGCAAACGATGGAACAGTAAACACGGTAGTAGAAGTCGATACAGCACAGATGCTGCATTAAAACATCTCTTCGAAAAAACTCTGGAACACAGCCTCTGGTCGCCTTTTTCCCTAGAAAGGTTTCGATCGAGAATGATGACGTCAAAGGTAGAAGGGAGCGGAGAGAGTGAATGACGTCACAGCGCAGAAAATCCTATTTTTTATGTGATTAGCGCCGGGATATTTTGACAACGAAACGCGTAATGTAATTATCTACACATTTTAAAAGAACTGCACAAAGAGGAGTGAGTCAAACGGAATATTTTTAAAAGGAAAAAAAATTAATTAACACGTTATACAATAAAAACACTGACATTCGTACAAACTTGACTTGTGCATTTTCACCAAAGGCATAGTAACGAAAAATTATGAAAAGGAGCGAAAGAAAAAAGAAATAAATATGCAAAGAAATAAACTATTACTTATATACTTAAAAAAATTAATGCACACTTAATTCCGATAAAAATTTAGATATTCTTTAATTTCTACTCAACATTAAACTATATAAAAATTTATTTCTAGAAAAATGGTACAACTTTATTTTATTATTTAATTCTTCCGAAGTTAGCTGCGATTCCCAAAAATGTTTTAAAAATAGGAATATTAAGTATAGTTGTGTAATTGAAAGGCGTTTTATATTTCAGATTAAACTCACTTTTTTGATTAAAAAAAATTTATTTTAATAATTTTCTAATCGCTGATAGCTTCCAAAAAATACTTGTATTTGCAAATTATCTTTTCCAAAATAAATTTTTTTAAAAGTATTGATTAATTAGTTTTAAAAAATACTAAAAAAATTTCTTGGGAAACATTTACATATTTTAAAATAATTCAGTTATTCTTAACATTCTATTGCACCATTTAAATTACAATAAATAGTTGAAAGAACTATAAAATTTACGAGCGACAGCAAACAAGGCCAAGTTCGCCGTCGAATGTCAGAATGTTGTCGGCGATGAGAAAAAATCCATTATAAATTTTTACCAATAATAAAGTACTTTTTAATTATAATTTTTTCCGTTTGTAAAGTATTCAAAATCATTAAAATTACTTGTTCTAAGTAAATAATTTTTAAATCTTTAGAGATATTCCTTCCAAAATTGAACTTTTTGAAAATAAAACAGAAAAAGCAAAATGAAAAACACAAGACAAAACTTTATGGCTAGTTTAACTCGGCAAGGAGATTTAATTTTTTTCCTTTTAAATAATGTACTTTTAAACAAAAAAAAATTTTCTACATAAAATACCAAACACAAATGTAAAATAAAGTACTTTCATATTAGTTACAAAAATAAATTCTTAATAATTTTTAAATCTTATTTAATGGGAATTATTTCCAGGTGATATTAGGATATATATTTCATTAAAAAAATTATAAATAAATTAATTAAAAATTTTATAATAAATTATATGATAAAATTATGAAACGTTAATCATATTCATTTGATTTGCTGCTGTAATATTGATGGCTAACAACAGTAGAGCAATTAATTTATTAGTTATTCAAAGTATAAACATCAAGGAGGATATCAAAGCTATTTTAACTAGATAAATAATATAAAGAACAAATTATTAAGATGCCACCTTTGAAATGAGGAACACAATGAAGTTAAGTATTTTAGTTTGATACTATTGTTGATAATAAGAATGGCAACAATCCTTGTCAATGAATATAAAAAGATTTGCAAGTGTTTCAAAGATTACTACATGTGCTACATAGTTTCTTGATACATATATATATATATACACCATGTAGTTTCTAAATATATATAAATGCTTTAAATCAGTTCTCCATTAATAATAAATCAAAATATACTATTTTATGCACAATAGTCTGTTTTCACTATAAGCAATTAATAATTAACAAAAAGTAAGTTGAACTCATTCACAGACTATAGAACAATGAATACTTTCAAGGAAAAAAAAAAAAAAACAGAATTATTTTATAAAAATAAAATACCATTTAGAACATAGGTTCCTAAAGTGGTCCAGGTGGACCCCGGGTCCATAGGAGACCACATGGGGATCCACGTAGGTATGAAAATGAAACAGGTGTTCACAAGTTGTAAGTGGGAATCCACGAAACCTTTTCTGGTTTTCATAATAAAGAACAAATATTTTGGCTTGCATTTACCTATCAATGAAGACAGATAACATGATTCACTAGGTAGGTACTCAAAAATATTCGAGATTCAGTTCAAACATAGAATTGACTAGAACAATAGATAATAGTACAGGTGTACACCACATGTCGAGACTTGCTCTAAGTGCTGCCCATGCTCCATCTCAATAAAAGTATGATTATCTTTTACTGCTGATTTACATTGCAGAGTTCATTGTTGATTGTTTGTAATAATGTTTATAATTTTGTATAACCACAAGTATTATTTTAATAAATAGGACACAAGAAAATGTGCTACTTTTTTTTCTTCTTAACACTTCCAATTTAGGGTGATATATTTAGGAGTTTTGGAAATACAGTAGAAATGGGGGTCTACCGAAAAATAGTAAAACTTTGAAAGGGGTATGCGAGAAAGAGTTTGGAACTGATGATTTAGAACAAGCTATCAATAGACTTGTTTTATTTCTACCTTCTTACAAACCTGATTTCTCTTATTCAAAAAATACAAAAAATTTCCAAATGGACAGCAGCTTAATATTATATCATTATAAATATAAAATTAAAAGAAATTAATTGTATAACAGTTAATATTTTAACCACATTTTTGCTCTTTTCACCATTTTAATTTAAATATTTTGATTATTTATTAGAAACATAAAGAACTTTATTATTTAACTTATTATTTATTAGAAACATAAGAAATTTTGATTCAGTGAATTGAGTATTAGTTGAAAGGAGCTAAAATTTAAGAATTTGATTGGTATTAACTTCCAATGTGAAAAAATTATTGTTCCTTATATATATATTTTTAAATACAATTTTTCAGATTATTTCTCCAAATTTATCTTAAAATTTAAAGATATAAATGTGAGAATTATTTAATTAAAATAGATTATTTGATTAATGAAGAATCATTTTGATCAAACACAGAAAAGTTCATTGAAGAACAAGAAAAAATATTTAGACTCAAAAATGCTGGAAAATCTGTCTTGACTTTATATTATGAAATTAGAATTTTAATAAGTTATCATTTTTTTAAAACAATATCAACGAAATTATTAGATGCATTAAACTATGTAACATTTCATTATTTTGCAAAATGTTCAATTAACATCATAGGCTTTAGTTAGAGTAAAAATTTTATATTTTTAAATCATAACCCATTAAATAATACACAAAACTTTGAATTAGCACAGTTAAAAAATTTATTAAAATAAATTTATTACATGTAATATATTTATTTACATGAAAAATTGAAATAATATGATTGCTCTTGCCACAATTAAAAAATATCAAGTAGTTTACAGAGAAAAATAGAATTAATTTTCAAATAAGGATATACACAAAAAAGAAAAATTTGCAAACATTTATATGCAAAAATGTTTGTATTAAGTGCTTTTACTGACAATTATAACCAAATATTTCAATTCCAAGTGCATTAAATAGTGGCAATAGTCTTGAAAAAATATTCTATGAAATACTCTTAAAAAAATTTATTTATTTAATAACCTGCAAAGACTACAGAAAAATAAAAACAAATAAAAATCTTTATTTTTATCTATGAACTTTGAGCAATTTCAAATGATTCCCACTCTAATGCTTAAAATTTAATTATTTCACTCATTCTAAATATGTGTTAAGAATATTTTATAAATTATTGTGTTACTACTGTATCAAATAACCTTATAATATATAAAACCATTAACTAACAATTTTAAACTACTTACTTAAGATTTGTTTATATCATATACTTAATATTTTACATGATACAATTTTTCTATTTTTATTTAAATAACAATTGATTGATTGTTAATTACTTGATGTAATTAATTTTGTAACAAATCATAAAAACTCAGAAAATGAAATAATTTAGAATTTGCAAATCAGATTGTGCAATAAAAGAACAGTGTTATGTACAATGCTTAAATATGTAAACTAGATTAATTAGAAGGAGTAAAAATAATCTAGAACAGTAAGAAATAAAAAAATTTATTTTGCTTTCATAAAATATTGGATGAAACTCAATTGCAATTATACAAATTTACAATGATGTGCTTTTCAATGAGAATGTTAAAAAAATGCATCATTTGTACTCATAATCATGTAACATTTTCCTGTTATAACATACAACTAAAAAAAAAAAAAAACATTATAGAATAACTGACACACTTCATAATTATAAAGTTATTTAAAAACTATACATATATGTTATATACATGCATACAAATATACATACAAATATATGTATATAGTTATACATATATAGGAGTATAATGATACAGCTTCATAATTTAATGATGAGAATGATAAGTATGGATGCATTTTTTCCATTTTAAATAAACTATAAACTAATGCATACAAATAACTAAAAGTTTAAATATTTTATAATTTTTGCAAAACTGTTAAAAATTGAGAAGCAAAGTAAATTTTTAGTTTTGAAACTTATAAGATTATAAGTAATTTTAATATCAATAACAGCTTACTTTTGATTGTAAACTGTACAGTTTATTTTAAAATATAAAAATATTCTGAAAGTTCATTATATTTTAATATGAAAAAAAGGGAGAAGAAAAAAGATTTTAGAAATCACAGAAAAGCATAATTAGAATAATTCATAAAAGACAAAAATAATCTTAAAAACTAAAAAGTTGTTAAGTTAGGAAGATAAAAGATCAGGAAAATTTAAACAAACAATGCTTTTAATATGTAAAACTTAATCATCTGGACTGAAAAAATTTCAATCTCTCATATCATTTAAATAATATTAATAAACTTAGCAAGTTTTTAGATTCCAAAATAGCAAATAAATGCAAATTTGCATTTCAAAAGTAAGTTACAAATTTTAAACATGTATTTCACAAACCTATGAAATTTTTTTTAAAAATCTTTTTAATAAGTTTTACTGTAAAATGTTGAGTTGATACTTTATACATAGTATGATATATGAAGCAAATGTATTAAGCATTACTTTTATAAAAATGATTTATCACAAAATCTTAGGCATTTTGTACTTGCATTACCAAAAATTGGTATAGTTAAAAACTAAAATGTTTTTAAAATAAATTCATTTTAATGTCCTCCTGACACATTTTTTCTTTTTGAATATTCAATCATATCATTTTTCCAGGGGTCTTCCATCATTGAAGGATGAATATAATCTTCTATATTGGATGAATGACCAGGGTTTGAATCATTTGAAGAAAACCGTTTATTCTGAAATAAAGATAAATAAACTTCTGTGAAACAAAGGGAATGTGCAACAATTTTCAATTAGCATTTTAAAATGTGATTAATACAAGAAATAATAAAATCCAATTGAATATAGTGTGCAGTTAGAAAGGAAAATTTAAGAAATCCAGATATTTTTTGAATATCCAGTTCTAATGATCTTTATTTAAAAATTTAATTTTGTCAGAGAGATCACTAGATTTATCTTAACTCCTCATATTTCACATCAACTTTAACTCTTTTGCTGCAGAGAGAATTTTGGGGTAAGCTCCTCAGAGTACTGAAATGACAAAAAAGCAAAAATTCTTAACTGATAATTCTTTTCCTCCTTTTAATAAAATAAAAGTTCCAAATATTGAAAGTTTAGGGACATTTTCATGATCATATGATTTACATACATATCATTAAAATTTTTTTAAGTAAAAGCAAATCATGTCTCGCAAGATGTCAAACATATAACATATTAACTGTCACAAAGCTCTCTCAAGCATCAGTAACAGTTTACATGTTATATGCTTACGACGATAAGAAAGTTATAGGATTAATTTAATATTACATGCTTTATAAGAAATTTTCCATAAATTCATAAAATCTCAGAACAAAAGTTTAAGTTATAATAAAATCTTAAAAGTTTAAATTAAAATACTAGTCAAAGTATGCAAAATATCAACGCGATTGAAATGCTAGCTGATATTCTGTCACCTGTCTTGAGAATCGCTGATTAAATTGCAAGATAGTCCAGATTGTATTAACATTTCAATCATTCACAGCACTTTCTAGCTGGCTATCTTCAGGAGCCAGTTATACAACAAATATCTTTTTATGAAACACTATGCCATCTAAAAATTTTACTTATATTTTTCTTAGTGATATCCTTTAAATAAACTTAAATTTTTTTAGTGTTATTTTTTAAAATCTTAAAAATTTGTAATTTTAGGATTTTAGCAATTTTGTAAGCAGGCTCCAAAATAAAAATAAGACAAATTCATCAAAAATACAATATATAACTTTCAACAGTGATAATAAATTTTAAATCACAATATAAAAAGGGCATTCCATAAAAACTGGAAGGCATTTTTAAATGGTCTGCAACATTGCAATATTAAAAAATTAATGTTCCAGCAGCTTTTTCAAAATATTAATGGAATACTTGCAAATATTCTAACCAATACAGGTTATTTTATTTACACTACAACAATAAAGCAAATGATTCAGAGTTAAAAAAATAAAATTTGTTAGTCTACAAAGTTTTGTTATCATTTGGGCTAAATAGTTCTAAAGCCAAATAATTAATTAATATGGAATACTGAGTATGTAAGTAAAATCCTGTCAATATGAAATATGGAACATAAAATAAAAAAGTGAAATACTTTTTTAAAAAATGTTTAAATTACTGTTTTAGAAAAGTATAATTAAAAATTTTGTGGCATTGTCTATATGCAAAAACAATAAAATATATTTTAAATTTATTATTTTAACAAAAGCTCTTTGTAAGTAAAAACTTAAAATGATAACATGGTTGATGAAACAACTGCATTTCTGTCAATTCATATTTATTAGAAAATCAACAACCATGTATTTGGTAGCTTTTTGTTGGTAGTAAAAAAACTTATTCTAGAGCTGTACATCCCCCTATTGAAGGATTTTACATACAAGGTAAAATATGTCATGAAACAATTTCTTACATGTCACACTAATTAATAATTTTAGTTAATCATTTTTTCCTATTATATAATTCTACTAAGCTGATAAGCTTTATATAATAATTACTCACTTAAATCTATTAATTTACACTTTTTCACTGTACGCGTTTACACATTTTATTTAAAAATCCTTAGTTTTTATCCCAAGTGATCACATTTAAATTATAAATTATAGCATTTATTATATAAATTCCAGGCATTTTCAATTATAATTCATGTATTGCTTCAAAAACTAAAAGTAAGTATAAAATTCTTTCCTTCCCTCAAATGATTTACTGCTTTCAAAGAACAATTTTTTCCAATTAGAGTTGCTAGCCAGCTTTCAAAATATTAGTCTTTTCAATGAAAAAATATTATCAGGAGCATGCTTTTCTTAAATTTCAATAATTAAAGAATTATTTAAAATTTTCATTTATTTTTAGCATTATTAACTGAGGTAAAAAAAGGAACTTAAATTTAAAAAAACATCACATTCTGTCCTCTTATGAGAATTCAGAAATGTATTTTTTCATAGTTAATTTCCTTTTTTAATATTATATACATATATTGAGGGGAAAAAATTTTATTAAAAAATAAATGTATTTATTTTTTTAATAAAAACACAATTTTTATCCATTTTACTAATATGTAAGCAATAAGGAATATTAAAAAAATTATAAATAAATAGTTATTTATATTCATTAATTTTATTATATATAAATACTTATGCTGCATTTTTTATAAATGGATTTTATTTACTAATAATAAAAAATTTATCACAAATAGAAATGATGAAAGTATAATTATAGAAACAAATTCCCACAAACATGAAATAAAATTCAAGCTTCTCATAAATTTAAAAGTGATTTAAACATTTCATTAATACAAAACAAGAGAGTAGAAAAGAAACTATAAATAAAATAAAAACCTTACCTTTTCATGAAATGAACTAGATAGAGAATTTGGACTACCAGATATATCTCCAAAATAAGAGCTTGAATCCCTATTGGAACTTGTAGACATAAAAGATGAATTACTCCATGTACTATTTACACTATTTTGATATGAAGAGCGAGCTTTTGGAGAGCTATGATACATTGGACTTCCATCACTAGGGCTAGGAAGCTCAAACATATTTCTTCGCCTATAATTATTAGGGCTTTGATTGTAGTTATGTCCATGATGAAAAATTGGTGAAGAGTGAGGTGAACAAAACTGTATATGTTGTTGGCTACCTATTAAATAAAGGATTTATATTAGAGACAATGCTATGAAATTTGTTTACATTTCTTTTAGTTTAAAGTAATTTTAAGCAGAAGATCTGAGAGAAAGATGCATCATTAAATCATTTTTAATTGCACATTTTAGAGATAAGGCTTATTCAAGGACAAAATAAATATTCATTAGCAAATCTGTTCATGATAAAAAAAAAATAATAATAAAAATAAAAAAAAGTTCTTGATTTAAGTCTCCTAGAGCTAAAAAATTATTCAGTAAGTATTCTTGTATACAGTATTAACACAAAATTGATGTAATCTTAAGAAAATTTTGACGACATAATTTAGAGCTAATAGTAAAAAAATTTTGAATATACACATTGTTTATCAAATGTGGCAAGCAAAATTACGGTTATTCTAATTTCTTATTCAGTAATTAATTTAAAATTCAGAAATTTTGTTAAGGAAAATTTAACATATCCTATCATATACAAGATTTGGGGGTTTTAAGTTTTCCCTAAAAAGTCTTACTTCGATCTCAGGCACTCTGGATCAATAGGGGAAGAATGGATACTATTCTATTATACCTCTGCATCATAATCATCATAATTTGAGAGAGAAAAATGAAATTACTGGGATAAATATTTTGTATTGTATAGAAAAGTATACATTTTTAGAAACCACTGAAAACAGTATAAATATTTTATTTATTTTTTGTAAGCAAAATAACTGTCATTTATTATCAAAAAATATTTAAACAGCAAAGTTTATTTCTAACGAAAATTGCTCAGCAGTCACTTCAATGATCAAATGCAAAGGTATAGTGGAATAATACTAAAGAATGTTGCACTTTTGCTTTCAGGATGCATATCAGTGAAGGTGAGTAAT
Source organism: Latrodectus elegans (assembly GCA_030067965.1). Lineage (NCBI taxonomy): Eukaryota > Metazoa > Arthropoda > Arachnida > Araneae > Theridiidae > Latrodectus > Latrodectus elegans. Next base: position 15,769,338 of record CM057821.1, on the reverse strand, counting down.
TGAATTTTTTTTTTAATTTTCTTCTTTGTGATAATTTAATATGGACTATTTCTGCATAGTCTTATTGAAAAGCAACATAACATAAATATTAAAATGTTTTACAGTAGCTTTCAACAATTACTTAATCCAATATCTGGATATCAAATCTGCCACTGAATCATAAAGCGAGATATTTGACATTTTAAGGAGATGAAAAAAGTTTTAAGTCCCCATCATAATATTATGGTGTTTCAATTTTAATTAATGTGATTGCCAACTGAAAACAAAAATGTATTATAATATATATATATTGTTGTGGCACATATATTAAGACTAAGTACTATTTTCTTTAGATAACAAAGAGCATTATAATCACTAGTGACTGCTGACAATTAATTTAACCCATCTGAGGATGACATAAGTATTAAATTTCAATCAGCAAACTTTATGGGTATGAATTGGGTCTTTCTGAATGATAATAATCATGTAAAATTTGGCAGCATTTTTAAATTGCTCACCCTAAATGATAAGAGTAAAATAATCATATTTATTATGCAAATAGAATTAAGATTATTCAAACAAATTTCCTTAGTTAAAAATTTTGTACTTGTGAAATAGTGTCCCCATCAGCAATTTTATTCTTCATCATGAAACTGTTAAGAATTACTTTCCAAAGAAAACCCTTCCATCTTTTCTTGTTATTGCTTACATTCATTGTTACATCTACTTATGATTCCCATGATGTGTGATTTAACTATCTGAAAAATTGGTGTGGTGACACTAATACACAATTGATAACTATTTTAAAACAGTATTATATTAAGAAAAATCATAAACAAATTCAAGATTTTCCAAATAAATTATCTTAGTCAGTATCCATCTTATAAAACACATTCAAATTATTAATGTTTTTCATCAGAATTTATGTTACTAAAATCTTAAAAATATTTTTCAAATTTTACAAACCATCTTATAATAAAAACATTTTACAAAATTATGAATTTTTGTTATTTTTAAACAACAAAATAAAGTAAGAATTCTGACAAAAAAACAAAATTAAAACACTATATTTAATCTAGAACAGATTTACTTAAAATATCAAATTGCACAGTAATCAGAAAATAAAACAATTATCCAGCTTTAATTTTCAAATAAAACAGAATATAGTAATTGTTATAATAATGGAAATAATCAAATTCATAAATGTAACGGAATCCAATTTTGTAAAAAATTCAGTTAATAAAACTTTTTCGGTGTAAATAAAAACAAAAACTGAAATCGGCTACATTGCGATCAAAACAAAGGGCGCCAGATTTGGTGAGAAATCATATATAGGGATGCTGAAAATAAGTTCAGCATCCCCATATATGTACCCTTTGTTTTGATCATAGTGTTGCCGATTTCAGTTTTTGTTTTTATTGTAGTGTTGCCAAATTCAGTTTTTGTTACTATTTTTATTTTTTGTTGCCAGTATTCCTTTATTTCGTGTTTTACATAATTTTTATGTTATATTTGTGTTTTTTTTTCAGTGGCAACTGCTATTTAAGTTTCACTTCGAGTTTGTTCTAACTTTCTTTGTTCTACGTTTCAATTGGAAGCCAACTGTCTTCTGTTTGCTTTTGATGCAATTAGGGGATTTTCCCTCAGTCATGTTTAGTTGTCGCCAGTATCCAATCATTGTAAATTTTTCTTTTTTACAATTTCTTTTTATTTGGTTTATTTATTCATTTATTTTATTTAAATTCTATTGCTTACATGCATTTTTTATTGTATTCATGTTTCATCTTTATTTACTTATAAAGTGTATATATTTAAAAAAATACCTTTTTCATGATTTTTTAAATTTTAAAAAATGTCTATAATTGAAAAATAGCTTTTGCATGCTTTTTTTAAATTTATAATATGTATATATTTAGAAAAATATTTTTGCATGCTTTTTTTTTAAATTTTACAAAGTGTATATATTTAGAATAATATTTTTTGCATGCCCTTTTTTTTTTTTTTACTGAAATGCGACTCTGGTGACAACGAACAAAATGTCAAAATAAATATACCTATCGGCATATCAGCTTAACTTCATATCAGGTAAGTCCATCATTTATATTTATTTCCCTTTTTAAATTTTCTAAAATGTTTATTTTTTGATCGAGCTTCGGCAAATATACCGTGTTCGCCAATATATGGGAATACTGAACTAGTTCCACTTTTCAACTTTTTTGAGTGAAATATGTAAAATCATCATCAACAGAAAAGCTTGTTTTCATCAACATAAAAACAAATTTTGGCGAAAACGTGCTTTGGGTTCCCTGATTAGCACATTTTTAAAAAGTTGCAAACTGGTGCATTTTTGCGTGTTGTCTGGCGAAGTTGAATGCTCCGAGAGACACTACGTTAAAACGGCGTTTCTATGGCGATGAAAACGAAATCCATGTTTTTAATGAATTTCACCGTTGGTATGGCAACAAAAACAATGGTTTTTTTATGAATTGTATAACGAAAAATACACATATAATTGTATAAAAAAAAAGATGGCTACAAGGAGTGTATTTAGAACGAAATAGTCAGGGTTACCACGCTTTGCACGTCTATCATCCATTTGACAAGAAAGGGATACCCAAACCACAGATTATCCCAAATTTTAAAGTTCAAATAGCACAAATTATAAATACTGCTAACGAAAAGTAAATTATAATATACCAAAATCAAGTTTCCCCTCTAATATTAATCCCAATTTAGCGATAAACTAATCTTAGTAAAGTTTTAGGAAGGAAAAAGAACTAACTAAATTTTTCTTTTCTTGGCTGTTTTTTGCCTCTAGTCACGTGTGACCGTATTGGATACTTTAGCGTTTTTAAAAAGCTATTAAATCTTTGAAGAAGTCTATTATATTAATAGTTTATGATATAGCTTTTGATAATGATAATTACGATCACAACAGGAATGATGTTGTAGATTAACTAAATTTTGCTTTATTTGGCTTTTTTACCCTGGCCACGTGTGATCTTAATATTCACTTTCGGATTTTTAAAAAAACTATTATATTTTTGAAGAATTATCATATTAATAGATTTGTCAAAATCTTCTGTTGAAAATTTTTCTTTTTGGAAAATAATAAACAAAAATACACTGCATACACTGCATTTACAAAAAAATTAAATAATGACTTTTTAAAACATTCACATCAAAAATATTATTGCATAAAAATAAATTTTATTAAAAATGAATGAAAAAACATTGTAAAGTTAAGAAATAGTAGACCCATGATTGTCTTATAAGAGCACATATTTATAGTGTTCCTGTCATAACTGAATTATAAATTTTTACTTACTTGAATGATATGGTTTTTGATAATGATAATTACGATGACCACGAGGACGATGCTGTAGATTTACTGGTGACGGTCGAAAACTATTTTGTGGAGAAAAGCTTCTATCCATTTTAAGGAGGAATTGTTTTAACTACTATCTAACTCTAAATTCCTTTCCCAAAGTAAATAAATAGAGTTGCTTTGAGAGTGTTGCCATCTTTATGATCACTATTCACTAAATAAAATTTTTATTACAAAATATTCTATAACAATCCACGAATTTTTTAAATCATACTTCTGTGAATCAAATAAAAATTGAGATTACAAAATATAGGGTAAGGTAATCCACTTTCAAAAGAAAAGAAATATCGTGAGGCATTATGCAGTAATACTCTGTATATAAGCGATACTTCTTAGCTTCCTTTGAGGTGATATTGTCTTAAAGAACACTGACTTTACTCCTTGTCCCTATATGAAGTTGGTATGGAATAGAAAACGGACACCTAACTTTTGACATTTAAGATTTTTTTTTCTTTAAATTCTTGAAAACTTTATTCACCTTAAACTGAATTTTTGTGCACCGTTTTGAAGTCTCTGACTCCTTTTTCTAAGTCTAGATTAATATGGAAAATTACAGTTCCATATTCAAATTTCCTACTGTCAGTGTAAGAGGTAAATTTACAGTAATCCCCTATAACACTATACTCTTTTAACGCGTTTTCATATAACTCGATTTCATGTCCCTCGCATAACTCTTGTTTCCCTCCTATAACTCGTTAATTCCTCACATTTTATTTCTGTATTGCGAAATTTATAATCATGTGTACATTTCACAATGCATTTCACGTACGATCTATGAATTTTTAATATCCTTCTAATTGACCTTTGAACCTTTGAACATCCTTCCAAAAAAATGATGTCGGTGGAATGTTATTTTAAAAGCTTTTACAGTGGATAACCTTGAAATAAAACAGTTTTTGGAATTATTTGATTTATTTGAAAATAACTTTTGTAGTTAAATTGTATAAGTTTTTTTTTATTTAAAATATTCTTTATTTGATATTAATAAAACGACACATTTTGCTGATAACATAGTTTTTCCTTAATATTCAATTTAAATTCCCTTGTACAAGAAAAGGTAAACGTGAATCATTTTTACATAAATTGTTTTACTAGGTCAAACGCGTGCATTATGCAAGAACGTTTATAACTCGTTTTTTCCAATAACGAGGAGCTAATATATTGTGTGTTAAGCCTAATGTAAAGCCCTATGAAAGGATGCTCCCTGGAAAGAATGCTGCATTAATAAAAAAACGAATTCTGCTTGCTTATGCAACATTTCATGGAACCGGATTTGATTTGCAAAAATCAAAATAAAATAATTTTTTAAGATAAATTATATCATATTTATAAAGTTATGTTGTTATTTTTAAATTTTTTTGTAATATTATACTTTTATTTAATTTACTTAAATTAAAATATAAATATATTAATTATATATTTAAATAATTTTATGATAACGCATACTGAATTTTGTCAAGGCAACAAGATTTCCTTATTGCTTTACAGTAAATATTATTTAACTGTTGACGACTAAATTTCAATAACATATAGGAAAACAAATAAAAAAGTTATTTTTATACGTAAACAATACGATATTGAGACAAAATTATTAAATTTACATGTAGTTTATGAATTTAGTGGGACATGACATTAATAGAAACGGTGCCATCCCTTGCGAATGAAGTGGATCTTATTTAATTATGCATGCAGTTAAACTTGGTTAGAAAAATAAAAAAAAATCTCATTCCATGTTGCTTACGGTCTCAGCCACACTTTATCAATTTTAGAAGACAGAAAGGAGAAAAGCCTTCTAGCTCTAGTTATTCATGATAGGATATTATAAATCAATCAGTCTGGAGGACATGTAGGCTAGAAAAACAGTCGAATAACATCTGTAATTAGGGACTTCAGAATATGATATGCCTCGTGTGTTCTTGAATTATCTTGTTGAAGTATGTCGTTACACAGGCCATTTCGCAAGTCCTACCTCATAATATCCTTGTTTTCACATGCATTAGTCATGGGAAAATTTTGAGATTTGACATGTTCTTCATTATGGCCTTTAACAAACCACTTATGACATGATCACATGACATTGTTGGGTTTTGATCAGTGTGAGTGGTAATAACACTTATATTTCCAATATGCAATGATCCTACTCCTGTCAAAATCCTACACTTGCTGATAAGCATTCCTTATTATTCAAGGCATAACGTGATATTCCTAGTAAGCAATGCCGACATTAGCAAAGCGTTATCCGAATGAGAAATCCAACGTATATTCATATTCTGTGATGTCTTCATTGTATTACAATTTTACTGTTCAACTGTGTGTGTATGATAATATTTAAAAAATAAATATCTATCCTACATTATTATATTAAAGACAATTTATCTTAGTCTAAAATTTAAATGAACTCACAACACAATTTCATAAGTATTAATAAAATATTTTATCATATTAAATATTTATAAATTAATTTTATTTAAATTTATATTATACGTCAATTAAATTATGTTTATGATATCCATAAATTAGTTTTAAGTGAAAATAAAAATGTGCTCAAATTATGCTATATAATCTCTCCGCATGTGACAACAAATAAAATTTTACTTGTGTGAACTGTTAACATTAAGACAAGTTAAATTTACCGTCTTAATATTTTATTAAGTGTATAAAATAGTTGTATAAAATCTTCCATTAATGAGATCATAAATATTCCTAATTAGTTTTTATCATATATATTCATACAATTTCTCTTTCATTCTACATATTAAATTTAAAAAATATATATTTATATATGCTCCTGTCCATAAATTAAAGATAATTCAGAATCACAAGGAAATTGAATTCTAAAATAAAAATTTCACTTATAGAACTATTACACACGTCTTGAAGAATAATATGCAAATTACAAGGAACCACGAGATTGCGCCGATAGTACGTCACAATGACGAGAGTGTAAGGGAGGGGTATATCAGTAATGGTTTCAAAGAAGTAAAATTGTTCACAAGCGCTTTAAAAGCCTTTCAGTACAATAACCAGATAGTTATGGCACAAAGGAAACATTTGAATGATGTTTTACGTGGTAGAATTATCAGCCGTCTGGAAAACAAACATATCTAGCTGGAAGTATCCGAAGAACTTGAAATCGACCAGAGTGTCATCTTCAGGCTTCGGCAACGCCTCCAAAATGATGGTAATGTGAGTAGATGTTACAGCATAGGTCGCCTCCAAGTTACAAGGCCGAATGAGGACCGACATTTGGCAGTTACTGCCAAAAGAAATAGACGGGGGACAACATCAGACCTGTCTCGTCAGCTCTCTTCAACTACCGGTAAGACAGTTTCAAGGCAGACAGTGTACAAACGCTTAAGGCACATTGGTCTATACACTTGTAGGTCTGTCTAATGTGTTCCATTTACCGCTACTCACTGTCACCTGCGGTTAGCTTGGAGTAGAGAGCATGCATTGTAGACATCACAAGAATGGTCTTGTATGATGTTTTCCGAAGAGTCCAGGTTTAGCTTTCAGTCTGATTCTTACCGGACTTTCATATGGAGAGAACCAGTTGCCCTTTACCATCAAGAGAATACCATTGAGCAACACCGTTAAGGTGGAGCAGGATTGCTCTTTTGGGGAGGAATTATCTATGTTCCAGAAATAACCTCCATGTTCAGAATGTAACCATGACAGGCCACATCTATCGGGATGTCATTCTGGAAAACATTCACGTTTGTTTCGGGGCACCATGGGTGCAGGATTTATGTTTATGGATGATAACGCCCGTCCTCTCCGTGCAAACCTTGTAGACGAATGCCTTCAATCAGAGGATATCACCTATATGGACTGGTAAGCATACTAACCGGACTTGAATCCAACAGAGCATATGCGGGACATGGTTGGCAGACGAATTGTTGCTCATCAATGCTAGAATATATTTAAGAATTTGTCTTTTCTGTAATATATACTGAACGAAAACTTTTTTGAATACAAATTTCACAAAATTGTAAAGGATGCGTTTTATAAAGTAGAAAAATATATTTAAAAATTGCTCGTTATTTCGTAAATGGACAGGAAGAAATTGAGAATTGGTACTTAAAAATAAAAATCACATTAACATATATTTCATTATAAAAATTGCTAGGTTACTTTCTTTCTTTGTGAAGTTATATATTTTTTAATTGTAAGGCTATTTCCGTGATGGAACAGTATTATATGTTATTCTTCTGAAATGTTTTTTTGAATTTTAACGAGTGCTATTTGTGTAAAACTTTTTAATCGTCAATGAAATGTATACAATACTGCATAGTTACATTAAAATTTAAAATTGCTCAATAATATAAATATGAATAATTATTATTTAAATTACTTTAAAAAAATGTATTGTATGGTATATGATTCAAAATGCTTATAAATTATTTTATTTAAGCTGTTTTAACAATAGCAATGTCAGCTGTAATAATAAAAAATATGAATAAACGTTTCTTCAAATATTTATATTACCAAAATATTTAATTTAAATACAGGAATGCATTTTTGTAGTGATTGATTTAATAATGTTAAATAGAATATTTTATTATTTACCATTATCTAAATTAATTAAAAGAAATGTTTTAATATAATAGAAGTAGTATTCAGTTTTTTCATAAAAATATTTAATAATAAATATAAATTATATACTATTTATTATATAATTTATATACTATTGTGTAACAGCTTTTCAAAATGATTCATTAAATTAAAAAGAAAATTTATAAACTACTATTACACATTAAAGTCTTAATGAACCACTACACCCTAATGCAGCACGAAAAATGAATATACAAATGTCAAGACAAAATTAAGACTTCAGTCTGGAGCCACTGCAGAAAAGAGCCATTCTTTGTGCCAATGTGGTTAACACTCCCTGAAGAAGCTGGCTTTATTGGTCCTTTGTTTCATTTTTCTCTTATTCTATTTTATTTTTATTTTTTTAATTTTGAACTACAAGATATCTTTTGAATATATTTTCCATTTGTTTACTATATTTCGTATATTTACTTTATTATTCTTCGTTTGGAAACTGATTAATTTTATAAAAAATTTATCATTAATTATTACACACACACACACAAACACACATACATATATATATATAACACATTCTATGTCATATTAGTTAAAAACTCGTTACGTGAATCTAGAACTTTTCTTTCATTATTTTAATAATGGAAAGAGAGAGAGAGGTGGTTATTAAAATAATGGAAGAAAAGCCCTAAATTTAATTTATGATTAATATGACATAGAACCTGTTTTTCTTGAATTCACTTGGAAATTGAATCATAACAAATACTGAATAAGGCTTAGAGGAATACTTCACTACTCTTTTTGAAGATATGATAGTTCTGAGAAATACTTCAGTTAAAGATATTAATTCGGGAAAGAAACAGGTGTAGAATTGACTATAGAGGTTCCATTATCTTAACGCCAAGAAACAATGTAAGAAAAAGTTGATGTTTTTAGTCATACTTGTGTTCATCGAATCTCGATTGAATGAGTCTCACTTCATGAATAGAAGCATTTTGTCATCCTGAAAATTTCTGTCTCCAGCAGAAAGTAAACTATTCATAATAGGATAGACTTATAGCCAGCAGAAATTTCTCTATACATCTTACCAGTGATTCTCCTTTTCATGGTTAAAATAAGCCTTTCACAAATCTATGATATGATATTCCATACCATGAAGTTTTACATCCTCCTCTATAATTGGACAGTTGGAAGAAGATATTCGCGTTGTTATGTCTTGTAAATGTGCGACAGTTCTATTGGACGATAAAGTGATTGGAAAGTTGCCCCTCCCTTTTTAATGTTCAAGGTTCTGAACCTTTTGTAGCCCTTTCTCTTTCAGCTGTTCTCCGTGTTATATTGGACAGCAAGAAGCCTTATGTCTTAGAAGATATTGGCGGGCATAATTTAAAAAAAAATTAATTTAAAAGTAAATGTAAATTAACTCTTGAGGTAGTTCAAATTTTTCTTGCTATTCCCCGGGTAAAATACCTCGGCATGTTTCTTCATAAGAGATTAACATGGTTTTTACTTGTTAAAGAAACCTTAAAAAAATTAAAAGATGATGAAGCTCAAATTGATCCATTAATGGCAGGATATTGAAATTAAACACAACAACAAATTATTTTTGTATAAAAGCTTAATTACACCAACTGAAAGCTATGCAGCACCTGTTTGGATATTTTTGTAGCATAAAGTCATCTATATAGATTCTAGTCATATGAAAACAGATTACTAGAATGACTAATAAAACACTTACCTATTCTTTAGTAGGAAAAACATTATCTATATAGTTAATTTAAAATAAAAAAAGCTTCTCTGAGTATTTTGCGTAAAACTCTTAAAATATTTTTAAGATCTTACAAAATATTCATTTTTTCTCTAGTAACTACTCCAACGCAATATAAATTATCCTACAAATAGAAAAAGACAGAATGATTTCAAAAAACTCAATTCTTCTTTATAAATAAATTGAAAGCATCAAATTATTGACATGTAATTCCTTTGTACTATAAGTCTAAATTAAATTACATATCCTTCCTAATCTATGTTTTCTTTTTATATTCATTTATCCTTTTCTATTAATCTAAAAGATTTTAAAAAATGATATAATAAAAGTAAAAAATAATTTAAAATAAATAGATAATCCACGATCTGTGTAAGGAAAAAAATTACACATTTACATAATGATAAGTTTTAATTTTAACTGCGAATTCCTTTGGATCACAAACGATTATTATAGGTTAGGTTAGGTTACGACAAAAACTGTTTTGGAGCTTTATGCTCGTAGGCTTATAGCTCGCATTGAGTAAGATTGAGTTTTTATTTGAAACCTAAACAAATATTGATGGATTGATGATTTAGAAAATAAACAATCAAAACAAAAAGTTAAGCACGGAGTTTGTTTGACAAATGAAGGGGAAATTAAGCCGCTTGGAAAATACAAAGACGAGAAAAAAATTAAAATCTATTAATTTGTTTAAAAAAAGAAATAGTTGCGTCAATTTTCTCTTTTGGATTCCTTGACAAATATAAGATCCAAGAGAAAGAAAGAGCTCCGATACCAAGTTTTTCTCTTAAAGAATTTCTTGCGTGATCATAACGAGGACACGATAGCATTATGTGATCCATGGTTTCTCTTTCTCCACAAGAACATTTATACATTGAAAAAAGTCTGAATTTATGTAATTTAGCATTTGTCGGAGAAGATCTAGTTCTAACTCTAGCTAGCCACACTTCTTCAAGGCGAGAATTGGTAGAATTGCGGTGAACTTTCGTGACAGAAGACATGTGCGAAAAGTTAGACGCGTATTTACTATTATTCCATTCGTTGTTATTATAATTGGTAAAAATGTTTCTTATATTATGGGTAAGGTCTTCAGGTGAAATCGAGTGCAGAATATAACTTTTATTAATGGCCGATTTTGCAAGAGCATCTACTTTTTCGTTCCCAGCAATTCCAGAATAACCTGGAATCCAAACTAATTGAATAGATTCGCAAATCTCAGTTGCATTTCCTAAAGCTGATCCGATGTGTTGAATAATGGTTGGGGAAGAGGTTGAGAGAGTATTCAAACTGCTTAGACAGGATGAGGAGTCTGATAATATGACATAGTTGGAGGGAGAAATACAGAATTTAGTCACCGCTAGATATAAAGCCAAAGCCTCTGCTGTAAAAATGGAATTAGAGTTATTGATTTGCCCGGAAACAAAGGAATTATTTCTGCTGTTAATAACAGCGATTCCAAGTTTATTTTCTATTTTAGATGCATCAGTAAATAATAATATGTGATTGGACCATTCAGAAGTACTATGCAGTTCAAAGAGGTCATTGATAGTATTTGTAGGAAGATTTTTAGTCTGAAAAGTATATTTTCTAAGAACTATTTTTAAATTAATATTAACAGATGTAGATTTTGCAGGAACTCTTAAAATATGTGATTCTTGAATTCCATTTTCTTCAAGCTATTTTTTCACTCGCAAAGATAGAGGAAAAGCGCCAGAGATATGGCTGTAAGGCATTGATTCCCATAATTTACCACATGGAGATCTAGTAGAAAGTGCAAGGTTTCTAATGTACATCCTTGTAGAGAGAAAGTTTTGTCTTACAGAAAGAGGTACGACCCCTGCTTCTTTCAGAAGAAGTGGAATAGGTGTCCAGCGAGGAAGACCTGTAGCAATTCTAAGAGCTGAGTGATATATCGGATCCAAGATTTTTCGGTCTGATAAGCTCGCAGATGTAAATACAGGACATCCATAATCGAGACTACTTGTAATGAAGGACTGAACAATTTGATGTAAATGATTAGTTTTTGATCCCCATTTATTTCCTGCAACAGCTTTTAAAACATTAATTTTCTACTGGATGGATTTTTTTTCATTTGAAAGTTATACTTGAAGGTTAAGTTATTAGTAAAATAGAGGCCCAGAATTTTTATGTTTTCAGACCAGGAGATAGGTAATTGGTTTATAGTTAGTACAAAATTTACAGGAGAATTTTTGGAAGAGAAATCAATGACTGAACATTTTGAGGAATCAATTTTTAGTTTCCATTCTTCACACCATTGTTCAAGCTTTATGATTGCAGTCTGCTTTTTTTGCTGTAGTCTTTCTTGTAATGAATGAGCAGTCAAAAGGATTATGTCATCAGCATAAATGAAACACTTAATGTCGGGAGAGAGAACTTCGTAAATATCTGACATATAAATCATGAAAAGAAAGGGAGAAAGAACACTGCATTGAGGAACACCTCTATTAGAGAAAGTGGGTTGAGAAAAAGTTCCACGCCATTTCACTTTATAACTTCTATCTGATAAAGAATCCAATATCCAATGAGCAGCATTTCCTCTGATATCAAATTGGAGGAGCTTATAAATAAGACCGTTTGGCCACACTGAATCGTGAGCTTGAGATATGTCTACAGTTGCGCATATGACATATTTTCTCTGTGAACGTAAAGCAATAATATGATGATGAATCATAGAAAGAACACTGTCGCAACCTCTATAAGGCATAAATGCATGATGATTTGGATGAAATATTTGGAAAGAGAAATATGATTTGTTAGACGATTTAAAGTCATGCGTTCCATGACCTTACATAGAACACTTGTAAGAGAAATTGGGCGATAAGAATTTACTGAAGCAGTATCTTTTCCAGGTTTTATTATAGGAATTATAATAAATTTTTTCCAAGACGGGGGAACAATACCGCTTAACCAAGAGGTATTTATGAGTGACAAAAGGGATCGTAAAGCTATGTTTGATAGACCCTTCAAAATTTTAGATGATATTAAATGAAGACCAGCTGAAGTATTTTTGCATTTAGAAATCGCCATTTGGAGCTCAGGAAGGGAGAATGCAGAGTTATATTCTAAATCAAAGTTTGAACTTAAATCGAGAGGTAGTAATTCATATACTTAAATCGAGAGGTAGTAATTCATATACTTAAATCGAGAGGTAGTAATTCATATACTTAAATCGAGAGGTAGTAATTCATATACTTAAATCGAAAGGTAGTAATAGAGGTACTTAAATCGAGAGGCCTCGTCAATCTAAAACTTCAGTTTCAGATTGACGAGAATAAAATTTGGAAAATAAGTTAGCCTGAACAACAGGATCCGAAATAATTGAAGTTTCGCTAGAAATTAGTAGATGATGAGTTGGTGAGTCAGTAGATCTATTTTTAAGTCTTTTGAGAATAGGATAAATGTCTTTAGATATACCAGCGTTTGTTATAGTTTTATCCCAGAAATATCTGGAAAGGGTTAGAAGAAGCTGATGAAGTTTTGCAGAAATTCGTTTGTACTGTATCCACAGAGTCTGATTAAAAGAACTTTTCGCTTTCCTCCAAAGTTTTCTTTTTTGACCCAAAAGATAACAACATTCCGATGTCCACCACGGAGGATATGATTTTGACGTAAAGATTTGCTTTTTCCTAAATTTATCAAGATAGATTTTGCATAAAATTTGAAAATGATCTACAGAAGCTAGTCCGTTATTAGCAATTTGAGGATTCATTGAATTGAAGAAGCCAGTCCATAAAATTCTATTATGGGAAGTGCCTTTTGAATAATCGTTGTTGTAGATTTTGACTTTTGTTTGAACAAGGACATGGTCACTACCATAACTATCTGAACTGACTGAGAAAGTACAAAAAGGGAAAATATCAGGAGATACTAAGTTATAGTCGATAAGGGATGGTCTATGGTGGAGTCCGAAATGAGTAGGCTGAGAGGTATTTAAAAGACAAATGTTGCTATCCAGTATCCAATCGAGGAATTGTGAAGATTCGGGAGAGTTTGAATAACTGCCAAGCGCCGAACTTCGTACATTAAAGTCTCCAATCATTATGAAAGGAGGAGGAATATTTGATAAGACGCTATGGAACAAAGAACTTGAAAATTTACCGTGTAGGACGTACACATTTACTAAAGTAAGAGATGATTTGGATACAGTAATTTTTATAGCTAATATTTCTGTATCGTTATCTTCTGATCGGGATATATTTAAAACTTGCACAGGTAGAGATTTATCAACAGCAAAAAGAAGTCCTCCACCACGGCCATCTTGCCTATCTAATCTAATTATTGTTTTATTATAAATTTGAAATAAGTCGGAATTTTTAAGAAACGTTTCTTGAATTGCTAGGACATCGGAAGATTGAAAGTATGGAAGTTTTATATACGGACGCTTAGATAGAACACTTCTTGCATTCCAAGAAATTAAATTGAACATAAAATAAAACGAAAAACCTGAAACAGTTCCTAAAAATCAAACAAAAAAGGTGCGCGCGTAGTAAAAGAATATTATTAAAAAAAATTATGAATGTTTTTTACGCCTTCTTCCTGGCTCAATTCTTTCTTCAATGTTAGGTTCTGCATATTTAATATTTGGTTGAGGAGACTTCATAATAGGTTGCTCGGGAGATATTATTTGCTGATTCACTGAATTTTTTGGACTTATCTTTCTAGACTGGATAGATCTTGCACGACTCTTTCTTGGAGGAGATCTAGAAACTGATCTAGCTGGATTCGAACATGTTCGCATACATTCTTTCATGAATGAGAACATTTGTTGGACCATTTGATCTTGTCTAGCCTGTATCGCAAGTAATTTTGTTTCAAAAATAGAAGCCATCTCTGTCACTGCTTTTTTAACAATATCAGTTATTTCATTTCGGTTCTGCACGAAAGGAAGATGACTTTTGGTTATACTGGAGTAACTGGTTTTTAAAGATTTATTATAACGTCTTATCGTCTCAATAAATGGAAGGTGGTTCATGCTTTTAAAATGTAAGAATTTTTTTTCTTCAAGCCTCGTAGGGCAGGAAATGTCATTAGTTGCATAATTTCTCTGACAGTTTATACATTTAGGTGTTTCATTGCCACAGGGAGAGTCTTTATGGAATGTTCCACAGTTTTTACATAGGAAGACTTCTTGTTTACATTTTTTCGTAGGGTGAGTGTATTTATAGCATTTTCCGCATTGGCGAACGTTATCAATAAAAGGAGAAATTGGAATAATAGAATAGAATAAGTTAATAGTTTGAGGTAGATGATGACCAATGACGCTCACTAAAATATTTTCGCTCATTTCTTCTGAATTCTTTTTTGTAAATCTTTGTAAGCTTAATATCGTTAAGCCATTTTGCGCAATTTCTTCAGCAACAAGGTATAAAGGTAAATCTACATTTATTTCTTTTATAAGAAATCTGGAAGAAATGTATTCAGGTTGAAAACTGAAGTTAACAGGTACACCAAGAATAATGTTTATCCTGCTTATTTCTACAGCAGTATCTGGGCAATTAGTTTCGAATAGAAGTTTACCTTGACGGGCGTGTTGAATTTGTATTATTTTCTTGTGATTCTTTACAAGTTGAATTATTTCTTGCTTTAAATTGTAAGGTTTCTTTGGAATAGATGCAGTACCATCAGTGGGAGACAGGAAAATGAAGAACTTAGTAATACCATTTCCCGCAGCTAACTAGATTAGTTGTGGAATAGAATCTTCGAAAGTCAATAATCTTGAAGTGTTTATTTTTGGAATGCGCAAATCGCAATCCGTGTAAATCATTTCAGTCTCTCCTTCAGTCATTTTAAATCCATAATAATAAGGAAGGGAAAAAAATTAATAAAAATTTAAATAGTAAAAATAAAAGAACAAAAATACTCAATCTTAGTCAATCAAACACTAAGCCAAAGTCAGACGATAATTTCAACGCTAAAAAGGAGAAAAAGTGTCAAAGAAAAACATTAAATAATGAATAAATAATTAGAGTTCCAAATTTACGTATTTCGCAATTTAGAACAATCCGCCATTTTCACGATTATTATTTTCTGCATACTAATTTTTCTCTTCTTGCTTACTTTTATTTTATTTATTTGTATGCTTTCCTTATTTTTTATTTACTTCATTTCATTTACTTATGTATTTTCTTTTTCTTTAATAAAATCTATAAGACTGAATGAAAAATACATCAATACTACCTTTAACTAAATTATTTGCCTAGATATTCAGAAAATAATAATATAGCTTAAGAAACATGTTAAATTTTTATGAAGAATTTTGAACAAGAAGAAAAATGAATAAATTAGAAGAAGTCTACGATGTGATTAGTAGAAGTCTGCTCAGTTTTACATTTAGAGCAGACCTCAAAGAATTTCCTGCCTTAGAAATTATAATATAAATAAGTGTATAAAATAATTATGTTAAATTATATGACATACCTGGTTGGTTGGTTGGAAGCTATTATGAAGTTTTTATCTGCTCTATGACACACTTGAAATTTGTTTTGCATATAGTAAACATTAAAAATTACACAAGAGTTGAAAAGAAATATGCATGATCACTTATCGCATATATAAACTTCACACGCGCAGTCAGATTTAACCTTGCTTTTTAAGACGGTACGGTTCTTAAACCTTGAGGCAGATTTTCGCTTCGGTTACTCATCCTGAAGTTGGTAGTGAATACGGTTTCAGCTTTGACCCGGGGTTTCGCTCGTATCTATCGGTCGAGGTTGAATGTGAATACGGTGGTCAGTCGAGTGCATTGTATCATTTGTTTCAAGATCACTGTTAATGTTGTACCAGGTATTTGAGAAAAAAAAGTACTGATTACAAGTTGTTGCATTAGAATACCGATTGCGGGTATTTTCCACCATCCCTAGTCGTGACTTCATTGCTGATGATTGACGAACCATCTTTTCTTTTGATGTGGAAGTAGGTAGCGAAATCGGGATCTGATGTTTTTCTTTTCGTGTTTGTTTAATTTTTGGTAGAATGATAATTTTCACTTACGCACATGGAAATTGAGAAAATTTATTTTAATTAGTTAGTGTTATTATCTTAATTTAATTTTGACATATAAAATTATTAATTTCCTATGAATTCGGAACTTTGGAAACTAGAGCTACAAAAGTACTTCTCTTTGGAATTTGTTTGATGGTACCACCACAATAAACGTCTTTAAATTCTACAGTCTACGGCAGATATTAAGAATATCGATTACAATGACTCTTCTGATAAAATTGATACGATGGATGTAATAGTGCAGTTGACTAGAGTAAAATGGAATTCGATGGTAAATTGAGAGGAAAACATTTTGTCTCTGTTTAAATAAAGCTACCAAAAGACAAAAAAAAAAACTTTGATTCGATGTGGAAATTTAAGTATAAACGTTTTACCTATGCCGCCAGTAAGAAGAAAAATACATGCCTGCATATTGCTATTTCTGATGTTCCATACGATCTGAAATTTATTGAACTATTGGTAAAACTAGGAGCAAAACTTGAGATAAAGAATAAAATGGGGAATACTGCTTTGCATGCAGCAATAGAGAATCCATTTTGTTGTGTGGAATTGATCAAAATACTTCTTGATCACGGAGCAAATCCGAATGTAAGGAATTCTAATGGGGATACACCTCTTCACATGCTTATAAATAAATGTAACCATGACCCAGATATTGATAAAACTTCTGAAATGATTAAATTGATACTGAGGTATGGAGCGAGACCTAATTCGCATAATAAATCTTATTTGACTCCAATTCAAATGGCTGTAGATGCTCCTTATTGCCATTCGAGTGTAATTGCAGCTCTTATAACACATGGGGCTAAGGTTGATGTTTTTATGCCTGATTCCAGAGAATCTTTAGTGCATAAAGCTGTGAAAACAGCTTCAGCTTATTGTCTAGATATAATTAAATTACTGCTACATCACTCTCCTGATTTAATAAAATATAAAGATATTCAATACCGTGCCCCTTTACATATTGCCATTTTGTTTGGAGCTAATTTAATGATAATCAAGGAGCTTATAAATCAAGGAGCTAATGTCAATTCAAGAGATATTGAAAAAAATACTCCACTTCATCTAGCAAGAAAAAGCCGGTATGTTTTAGAATTCCTTGTAAAGCATGGAGCTGATATCAATGCTAAAAATATATGGGGCTATACGCCATTACTTGAATCTATGTGTCCCAGATTGTTTGCAGTTGATCCAACAATTGTAACTGCTCTCATAGAACTTGGATCTGATTTAGAAGCAGTAGGTCGTGATGGCAATTCTGCTTTACATTATGCATTAAGTAACAGCTCTTTTCAGCCAGATATTGTTAGATTGCTATTAGAGAACTCTGCAAATCCTTATAATGTAAATTTTCCTTGCATTCCTCCTGTTTACAATTGTTCTGATAATAAACAAACTGCACTGTTATATTTACAATTTTTTATTTTGCATCACATTTCAGAAAAGTCTAGGATCTATAAGCCAGAAAAAATGATTAGTTTTGATTTGTATGGACCTGCATTGTCTAATGTTTTATCAAAATTTCGAGACAGTTGCATGTCAGAAATATTTCAAATGAGAAAAGATAGACTAAGTAAAGATGTTTTACTTTATTCATATGTGTGGGGAAATATAGCCTCTAAAAACAGCTTTAATAATTATTCAACCTTATTTGTTAAAGAAGTTCTTGATAGAATATACAGTAATAAATATCCAAGTTGTACTGATATATTACGTGGTTGCTTAAAACGTAAAAATTTAATAGATTATTTATCATTTGTAATTGTTTATGTAAATGTGCCAGGTAATAAGCAAAGTATTACTTTAGATTATGATTCAACTTTGTATTTGGCAAAATTTCTTGATAAGAATACATTATTAAATCTTATTATAGCTTTTTCTGATTATTTATCTTTTAAAAATAAATCTGCCATTTATAAAAAAAAGAAGTACAATACTTCACATACTGCTCAAAACCATTTTGAACGCAGGAATTCCGGAATTAAACGGAAGTGTCAGAAATAAATCAAAGATTTTAAATTATTTATGTTCATAAGTTTTTATAATTATTAATTTTGTGTGAGTTGAAGTCTATTTACTTTTTAAATTGAAAACTGAAAATGTATCACTTATTATTAGTTTCTTTTGTTTACTTATATATGAAGATATGTAGTCAAGTTGACTTTGTATATGTTTTTTAAATTTTATTATTTTTTCTATTAGAATAAACAATTTTTAATCTTTAGTTTTTATGGAAAAATTTTAATCTGTCAAGCATTTATTACTTTAAAATTAAAATAAGCTGTAATTATATCTTATTTTTTTTTTGCAGTAAAAAATTTATTCATTATTATACTTTATAAAGATATATGTACATTGTTAAATTTTATTATAATTCTTTATATGTTTTTAATATTAAATTTTCTTTATATTTAACATAGCATTTAGTTTTGAAACATGCTTTTTTGATTGCATCATGGCATTCTTCAACTATTAACGCTTTTTTGTCATTAGTGCTTTATTTTTTAATTGTTTATGTATACTATTTATAGATTTGTTGAAATTTTTGATTTTCTATTTTGTGTGTTTATTTATAAATTACTGTATCTAAGCTAATTCATTTTATTGAAAAATGTTAACTGAATTATTTGTTAAACATAATTTACTATTTTTTAATTCAACAATGTCTAATCAGTATTTTCTAAGATGGAAGATTTTTCCCACTTTCCATGGTGTTTATTAATATTTCAGTTGTTAAAATTTCTAATTATTAATGGTTTAATTTTCTATTTTCTACTATTATGTATATGTGTGGAATTGACACATCTTTTAATATTCTGTTATTACACATTGTAAGTTTTTGCTATTGTATAAACCAAAGAAAATTTCTGCTAACAATATATACATATTAAATTTTTAAAAATTCTTGATAAAAATGTTTCATTATAAATTATTTATGAATTTTTATTAATATTTAGATGTTCTTTTTTCCCTGAAACACTTTCCCTTCATGGGCAGTTGGCCTATTAATTTCTAGTTATTGTCACATTTTTTATTTTGTTGCATTATTATCTATACTGTGTTGTATGCATAAGAGTGAATTTTTTAATGTTTAATGTAAGTTAATGAGTATTGTATTAATTCAACCAATAATTTAACTTTTTCTAAGATTTCAGTAAAGCCTAAGAAATGTAAACCAAGAAACTAATTTTTTTCTATTATACTTGTTAAACATTAAAAGTACATAATTGTAAAAAATTTTGATTCTTGAATTAAAAATTAATTTTATAAGTTTCATCTTTGCTTTGTGTAATTATTTGAAAGGTTAAAAGAATTTGTTTATATTTTGAATTAATATTACATTTAAAACTATATTTTCTAGGGGAAAAAACATATTTTTGGTGTTGAATCCGGAAGTTTTGGAATGTTATAAAAATAAAGTGAAAAACTAAATCACTACACCTGTAAAAGTGAAAACATTTAAAATAAATATGTGTAATGTAATGAAAATATGTGATTTTATTGAGATTTTTCTGTAACTTGAAATTTGTCTAAAATCTTAAAACTCTTATAATTAAATAATTTTTTTAAAAAGAATATTTAGAAGCATATGGAACTTTTTAGTTTAATAGTTTTCTTTTTTTTTGATTTTGATAAACTCAAATTACATGGCTGAAAAATTCCTTTTGAAATAAGAAAACAAATGTTTTTCTATTACACAATTTTTATATAAGGTTTTAGTATTACAGAAATGTAATTATATAGAAAATTCAAGGATATTAATATTTTTTAAGTAAAAAAGCTTCATTAAAATCAGTATTCATTGATTTTTCAAAATTTTATCGAAGGAAATTAAATATATTAAGTCTTTAGTTAATTTACATTTAATTCATGTAAGATCTTTTTTTATTCTATTATCAAACAGGATAATAAGCTGATATTTTCCTTTTTTTTTTTTTTTTTAATTTTATTTTTATAGTTAGTATCTTTTTCACAATTAAGTAAAATTTTACTAGTATTTCATATAATATTCACTTGAATTCAATCATTAAATTAAGTTTGTGTGATTTTCATAGTTTGTTAGATTGAAGGGTATGATAGGGCACTTACTGAAACTTGAATGATTGATCATGTGTCTCAGATTCAGAATTCATATTCCTTCTTACTTCTGAGAGTATTGTATTATTGATTATAATCTTAACTATTAAAACTCATCTTATAACTTACTGTAGAAACTTCATTAGTAATTATTAACCAATATTCCATTATATCTGAGTGAATAAATATCATACTGTTTTGATTAATTTTCAATGCTATCATATATTTAGAAAGGATAAGCTTAAAATTTCTCCAGTTGTTGCTAAAATAGGATAAAATCCATTTGAAATTTGACAAAATACATTTGTTTTATATATGTTTGTTTTAATAATCCTTGTTTATGTCTCTAGGAGTATATAATAATTTTAATTGAATGTTTTTATATCTATCACAAGGCAATATATACATATATATAGATTCATCAATGATCTTAATTGATTCATTAATGATGAGTCTTCAACAGAATTCAAATTTGCATTCAATATATTTGTATAACATTTTTACAGTACCTTTGAATTTTTATTTACACTTTGAAAGCTGTTATAATTTTTTGATATTTTAAAAAAGTCAATAATTAAAGAGATCCATAATTTTACTGATTAATTTTCTTTGATGAATTTCCATCTTTGAGAATTCTCCATTATATTTTCAATCATTTTAAGGATGTACAATTTTGTAATTTTAGTTGAATCAACTAAATTCCTGTCATATTTTAAGACATTTCTGTGGATATCCAAATAAGAAACATTTTAGTAGGTTCTAATGATGCGTGATCAGGTGTGAAAAGAATCAATCCTAATGTTTAATTCATGATTGCTTTGTCTTTAATAAATTAAATTTCTATGTTTCCTATGATTAATATATTTAAATCTAATAAACTACCATTGCCAAAAGAAATATTTTTATTATTGATTATAATTCCATTTTCTTTCAGAATTTGCATTTTTTGTGCACAAACATTAGAATATATTTGAAGTTGCAATATTTATCAAAAGGACAAATTATGTAGGAATTTCATGAATATTATTTTTTGATTATCCTCATTTATAATTTCTCTAATCAAAGCTTTACAGGTTATAATTATATTTGACATGTTTTAAACGTATTCATTAATAATAAAAAATTTCATTCAATCACACCTTCACAAAATTTGTGTCTTTCACAATAAGGCTTTAGTTCTACTTAAATGTTATTTCTTTGTATTTTGCGTATTCATTCCATATCAAATTCATTTTCTTTAGATAGCTGTTGGTATATACTAAACTTCTTTCATATATTAATTCATTTCACTTAATTATTTTTATGCTGATTGTATATTCAAACTTAACAAAAAAATATATGTTGATTTATTATTTTAAAATTCTCCAGGAAGCTTATTATTTTAGCTTATTAACTTCCTTGAAGACTAAGTTTTGTGTTAAGGAATAAATAAATTGATTTGTACCCCCTCTATACAACAATGGTCTCTAAACTCATTAGTCAATATAGCCAATTATCAATAGTTCAACAAATTAAATGTCTTGAGAGTCGTATTTTTTAAACTTGAATTTTATAGGCATGTTGAATAAAACCTGGTTCAGTAGATGGTCCTTTTCCGAATTCGTAAAACTATTCTTAAAATAGAAAGTTCAAGTCGAAAAGTAGAGTATTATATTAAGACCTAATTTCTTGTTTGTGAAACTACTTTTATACAATATTTGTAGAAAAAATTAGAATACACCATATAAGAAGCATGCTAAATAAGATTCATGCTTAAGAACAATATATATTCATTTTATTGATGAAAAATCAGACTAAGTAATATTTCATCTTTTTCTGCTTAAATACTGCATTTTAAAAATGCACTTTTCTATTTTTTCAATGTATAAAAGAATTTTTCGGTTTCCCCTCCCCCCTTCAAAAAGTAACTTAGTCCTGTTAGCCATTCAGCTAGAGATGTAAAATTCCCGGGAAATTCGAGGAAATAAATTCAACCAATTGCTTTTATAAATAAAACAAAGTAAAATAAACAATAAAAATATGCCTGTTCTTTCCTCTAGTAAAGAAGTTAGTTTCTTACTGAGGAAAACAGAAATACTTGCTAAAAGAATAAATTAATATTTAATAAAAAATATCAATATATATATTTCAGGACTGTCAGAATAAATATTGACATTTCCGTGTTTCTGCCGTTACAAAAACTCATACACAGAAAGAAAGTAAAAATATTTTCCCAACATAAATTTTTGAAGTTTCTCTCAATTGGTCATTAAAAATAAATTGAAATATTTTACTGGAAAACTCTATTAACGTAATTAGTACTAGAAATCATAAAATTAAGTAGACTTTTTTTTATCTACACTCATGACCATAAATTAAGGATAAGTCAGAATCACAGAAATTGAATTCTAAAATAAAATTTCACATGTAGAATTTTCATACACATTTTGAACAATAATATGCAAATTACAAGAAATCATCAGATGGCGCCGATAGTACGTCATAATGACGAAGGTGTTAGAGGGGTGTATAAAGAATGGCTGCAAAGATGTAAAATTGTTCACAAGCCCTTTAAAAGTCTTTCAGTGCAATAACCGCATTGTGATAGCACAAAGGAAGCATTTGCATGATGTTTTACGTAGTAGAATTATCGGCCGTCTTTAATGTGGACGAACTCAGCTGGAAGTATACGAGAAACTTGCAATCACCCAGAGTAATCACTCCAACTTTCAATCTCCAGGCTTTGGCAACGGCTCCAAGATGATGGTAATGTGAGTAGACATTACAGAACAGGTCGTCCCCGAGTTACAACGCCGAATGTGGACGGATATTTGGCAGTTACTGCCAATAGAAACAGTCGGAGGACAGCATCAGTCCTGTCTCGTCAGCTACCGGTATGATGGTTTCAAGGCAGTCCGTGTACTTCCGTATGATGGTTTCAAGGCAGTCCGTGCTTCGGCACATTGGTCTATATGCTCATAGGCTTGTGAGATGTGTTCTATTTACCGCAACTCAATATTTATTAATTCATTTAAGTGTATTCCATTAATTAAATTTAAAATATTCATGTTTTACAGAAGAGAATGATTTATCAATTATAAGCAATTAAACAGGCTTCATACAGATTTCTAAGAATCAAATTAAAAATATCCAGGAAATATTGACATTCATATTTTAATATATATGTAATATATATTATTTAGTAATATAATTTTTAATAGAATATTTCAATAATGTTCCTTTAATAAAATAGAATTAAAACTTATTATAAAAAAAATCATAACTCCTAAACATTATCAACAATATAAATTCGTAACAAAAATATAAACGTTTCTTGATTATATAAAAATCAAGTTCTATTTCATTTAAAAATAAAAGAAATTATATATTTTAATTATATTATATAAAATATATTCAATTTTGGAATTAATTTTTCTTAGCATTATATCTAAATCAATTTAAAGGCATATTAAGTACAAGAAAATAAGCGCGAATTTAATTTATTTCATTTGCATAAAAATTCGATTTTTAATAAGCAATATAATTACTTGTTACAGATTTTCCAAATGTTTCATAAAACAAATGTTGAATATCTTTCATGATGGTGCTTCGTTTAAGCTTATCAAAATAACTGCTGTATTTTGTGTCCCATAGACATCTTTGATTACATAATTTGCAAAATTAATTAATTAAAATTCATTAATTTAGGAAAAGATTATAGATTCTTTAAAATTTATTAAATATACTTACTCCTGTATTGATCTATTAAAAATTCCTCTTCATCGAATGAAAATTTAATAAATTTATTGAACGAGATACGCACAAAAACGAGGTAAAAATACACATGAAATTCGCGATGCCACCGGTGCCCTGCCAGATATTTCTAACTAACTGGAAAACTTAAAAGTTCTCTCGGAACGCTTATTTTGCGACGTTTTCTGACGTGACTTGTTCTCCGGAGTTTTGCTCACGTCAGATCTCTGGCGAATTCTTCCAAATTTGCGCCCAACCTTAGCTATCAATCTGATTCTCGGCGGACTTTCATATGGAGAGGGCCAGGTACCCCTTACCACCAAGAGAACACAAACTATTGCTCGTTTTTTGAGGAAACATTCTGGGTTCCAGAAAGAACCTGCATGTTCAGAATGTAGCCATGGCAATTCATATCTATTGGGTTGTCATTCTGGAATAACATGTACTTTGTTTTGGGGCACCATGGGTGCAGAATTCCTGTTTATGGATGATAACACCCGATCTCACCGTGTAAACATTGTAGAATAATGCCTTCAATCGGAAGATAATACTAGAATGGACTGGATAGTTTACTCACCGGACTTGAATCAAATAGAGCATATGCGGGACATGCTTGGCAGACGAATTGCAGCACGTTAACTGCCTCCCTCCCACATGTCTACCGGAACTTCGGAGAGTATTGCTTGATCAGTGGTGTAATACTAGGTTTACTCTGAAATTTTCGAGATACGCACAGATGAGAAATTACAAAATAAAAATAACGGTTTAATTTTAAAATACAAAGTAATTTAACACACAAGGCGATTTTTTACTGACTTACTTCAACTTACTTAGCGTAGAATAAATTTTAAACAGAAGAGAAAATGGAGTTGACGCGAGAATATTTTCGCGCTATGATTTTCTACGATTTTAAAGCAGGATTAAATCAAGAAGAATGCGTTCAACGGTTGCAATTAGCATTTGGTGATGAATCTCCAGTTCGTGCTACTGTATTCAAATGGTTTAAAGAATTTATAAGAGGTCGCAATTTTCTTCAGGATGAAGAACACACAAGAAGGCCGTTGTCGGCAGTAATCCCGAATAATGTGTCTGACATACGAAATATTTTGATGTATGATATCACTGTACCTATCGAATGATACGGAAGGAACTTAACATTGGATCCGCAACTATACACAAAATCATTTATGAAGAATTACATATGAAAAAAGTAGTTTGTATGAAGAATTACATAGAAAAAAGTGATGTATGCCGTTTTCTTCAGAAGTAAGGGATTGGTCAAAGCCATCAAGTTGGAAGGACAGAATACAGTAACAGCAAACTGGTATACCACTAAATGTCTTCCAGAAATTCTACAAGAACTGAATGTTAGGGGACTAATGCTTCACAAAGACAATGCATCTTCACATACAGCCGGATTAACAACTGAGTTTCTTAAACAAAAGCAAATTAAAGTGATCGAACATCAGCCGTATTCACCTGATCTAACTATGTGCGACTTTGGAATATTCTTTAATCTAAAAGTGAACTTACGTGGACGTAGTTTTCATTCAGAAGAAGATATTGATGTGGCTATAAATGCATTTTTTTCATCTATTCCAAGAAATAAATGGCTTGAGGCATTTAATCTGTGGAAAATTCGTCTACAAAAGTGCATTGATGCTGGAGGAGACTACTTTGAACACACCTAAAGTTTTGTAAGTATAACTTTAAAAACGTAGTTGTATCTCAAGAATTTCAGAGTGACTCTCGTAAAAGTTTAAAATTATTAGATTTTCAATGTTTATACTACTTCTTTCATGATGGAACACCAACTTGATGCCCAATGGTATAATTCTGTCAAAACTTAGGCCCTTGTAATGCTGAAAGGTGAAATTCCTAGTCGCTAGGTATTAGAAACAATATCTTACCTCTTTTCTGGCTTCTTAAAATTAATTGCTCATTTTAAAATAGCAAGTTTTGAGCATTTTAAATGCATTGTAAATCAAGGCATGTCGTTCTTTGATATGTTGTCAGAAGGAAGACTTGTAAACTTCAGCTCGCTTTAATAAATTTCAAATACATAGATGAAAAGTTTTTTTTTCTGGGATAAATGTAAAATATAATGTAATTTAGAATTCATAAAAATTCTGATTTGAAGAAGCATTTAATATATCACATATAAACTTTATTTACAATCTCATAAGTTTGTCATTACGAACCATCAACATATTCTGTATAATAGTTGATAATAATTATTGTGAAAATGCATAAGACACGTTTTTGAATTGAAAAACATTCTTGATTCATAAAGCCCCTGATTATGCTATACGTGTATACACACTTAAAATAATTATGAAATGATGTAATCTAACATCTCTATATGACATAATCCTTTAACTAAGCATAATTTTTAGAAGCACTTTCCAGCTCACATAAATTAATCAAAATAAAATTGGTGAAAATCAAAAGTTTTATCTATTATCTAGTTTTTTTAAACTATTGTGTTACACAAACAAAAACTCTATCCAGGAATAATATATATATATACGATTATAAATACTATCCAACTAAGTTAAAATTTAACTTTTTCCAAATTATCAAAAAAGTCCCCAGAAATACTACTTAAATGATGGGAAACATATCTCAAGATGTTGAAAAAGAGGAAATGCTAATAGGTGACAGGTTCTGCTAGTTAGGACAAACAGGATTTAAAGGTTGTAATACTAGTAAAGAAGTTCATTATATCGACGCAAACTGTACCAATTTATATAAATTTATCATACGAAACACTTCATCAAAATTTTAAGTAACTTCAAATTAATCAATTAGCATCAACAGCCACTATTTAATTTACAGCTTTCAGTAAAAGCAAAATTAGGATATAAATCTCTACAAATCTAAAATTATTGGAGCAAACATGCCTATTCAAATTTTAAAAGGTCCATAATAATGAATGAAGTTTAATATTCTTGTTATGTAATCCAACAAAATTAATGATTCGTCAAACCATTAATAAACAACTAAATTAACTAGTAATGAAATCCAACATACTTAGTTAAATCTAATTATTCTACTTAATTTCTCGCTAATATTTCCAATAATAAATAACTTCATTTTAATAAGGAATAATACCAATAGCAACTTCCTGCTTCTTTATTATTAGGAAATAATTAGCAATTTTAAGCACAGACATTTTTTATGCGACAGTATTAAAGTTCAGAGAGGTATTTTCCAAATCTCAAACACCAAATTTGTGAACTTTAATAATATTAACAGTAAAAAATCAGGAAAATGTTCTACTAATATTAATAAGAATCAGTATTTATTATAATCCATGAACAATCAGTTTTGTTACGAAGGTTTTTGCATTAGTATTCTCTGAAAGTACACAACACTGTGCAATAAATCCTATAGCAATTATATAAGCATTTATAAAGTATATCTATGTATAAAGAAACTAGCAAAAGAAAAAAAAAACTGACATGTTAAGAATGCCAAATAAAATAATCAGTATATTTGATATCATTACTTTTGATGCCAAGAGAAAATGATTGTCTCTTTGTATGCAATACGTACAAAATCTGATTCTATAAACAGATATTTAAACATCTGATTTAACCACAGCAATGAATACAACATGAACTCTCTCCAATCTTTACAAATTGCTTTCCTCTATTTCCAAAAGTTTTGAGAAATTTCTATTGCCATAAATAAAAGTAGAAATGTTATAATTTATCTTTTTAAATATATTATATGGTTTTAATAAATAAAAACTTTAAAATTTTTTAAAAAACTCAAATTTTTCCACATATTGGAAAATTTTCATGGGAAAAAAACCAGGTTTATTCCCGGGATTAAGCTGTGTTTTTACCCACAAAACAGCATCAGCAATGTAAAAATCTCTATGTGTTTCTCTCTTGCATTTCAAGATCTTGTATAACTTTTCTTGAATTTTTCAACTAACTCTCTAGAAGATTTTTACGGATTTAAGTAAGTGTGCTGAAGCCTAGGTGACTCCTGACGGTAAAGCTATGTCTTCTCCATCACATAGGTAACTTCAAATAGTTTAATCATGAGTGAAATTTGAAGTGATTGCCGGCTGGCAGTTTTCAGAGGTCCCTGGATCTGGCGATCCTCTACCCTCATTAGATATCTGGTTCTTGGTTAGTGAGCTACAACTTGAATCTGATTAGCTTAAAATGAGTTTGAAATTTTAATGGACGGGACTATGGTTATTTCATAAAATTTATTTCAGAATTTAAAAATTATTGTTGATTAATTTATCATTTATATATTTAAATTAAATGAAAGTAATAGAATAATAAAGGAAATAGTTAAGGAATAAATTGAGAGAAATAAGAATATTTACATAAGAACAGGTAAAGGTATTTACAAGAATTTATACACGCTATAATATTTACAAGGTATAAATTGGTCTGTAATACAATATCTTTATCTTTTTTTTATATTTTATGTATTTACATATAGATGTATATTTAAAAGAAAAAAATCTGTTTATATATATATTTAGTATGCACACTTATATATGTATACATAGGTAACTTCAACTTCTTCATTAGGTCTCAAAATTTCCAACTAGTACAGAGGCAAGTGGCTTAAAACTAGAAACCTCCAACAAAATTTAGACCAGATTTAATTTGTTAGGAGCCAAAACAACGTAATAACGACTTTAAAATTCTGTTCCGAAGTAATGATAACGGCTTTAAAGTTTCGGAAATTCTAAAATAGCGATAACGACTTTAAAGTTACAAAACAAACAGAAAAGTTTTAAAGTTCCAGGAGTTTCAAAATAACGTAATGTAGAAACATTCCCGTTACGATTTTTAAGAAGTTATCAATACCGGAACAATTTCAGCATTAAAAAAAAAAATGTTAACTTAAAAACATAATTTTTGAAGATTGCGTTATCTATTAAACGGTTATAAGTTGATAACAGTTCTTAAATACCAGTTCCAATAAATGACAACCATCTCTAGTTGAAATATAGCTTGACTTCTTGTGGCTACAAATAGATGTTGCGGGAAATCTCATTTATACTCTAGCTAAGAATCTTACTCAATGCGAGCTATAAGCCTACGAACATAAAGCTCCAAAACAGTTTTTGTCGTAACCTAACTCTAGCTAATACTTAGTCACAATTTATGGGGTTGCTTGATTCGAAAGAAAAGAAAAAGCTGTAAATTATTTTCTATTATGCCTAAGAGAAAGCGCTTACAATCCAACTTAAAGGATGTTTCAGAAAATCCTGACTGCTCTGTTTTTGCAGAACCTACTACATCATATGTTAAAATTAATCAAAATAATTCCAATTTCGATGAACAACCATGTTTTCTACTTCAATTGCCTTTAGAAGTTCTAGAACATATATTTATTTATTTGTGCCCAAAAAGTTTAATAGCTATTACATCTTTGAGTATTGAAAAATTTTATTATGCTGCTTCAAAATTAAAGTAAGCAACATTATTCTTTTAAATATGTTTATGTATTTATCAATTTTGTAACCTCTTAAGTTTTTACATTGTGATCCCATTTTCTGAAAGAAATCAAATAATTTCCTTTCTTAAGAAGATTATTAAAAAAATGCTTCCTTCTTTGAAATAGATATGAAATATAATTTCATAGGATTTATAAACTTTTGTCATTTTATTCCTATTATTTAATTTAATTAATTTTGTGCGACGATATTAACATAATGTTCTATTACTTACATCAAACAAAATAATTCATCTTTTGCATTTATTAAAAAACAATGTTTTGATATTTAAAAATGTATTATAATATAGTTTTGTTAATCATGTATACTGACATCATGTAATAGTACCTACAAGCCAAGGTTATTGTAAGGCATTTGAATATATATTTTAGCTTTCTGAGAGTATTTTCAATATATTGTGATTTGCATTCATATGTTGTGGAAACAATTCATGAAGTTTTTTAACATTAACCTTAGCCTATATATATATATATATATATATATATATATATATATATATACATACATACGTAGAAGCACAACATCTTTTTCCCATTGATTAACAATGATTGGGATAAAATCATGTTACATTTAAATAGTTAAAAGATTTATTTTCCTACATTGGTATGATAAAAAAGTTGAAGAAAACTGATAAAATGTTTCTTATTTTGTACTATGTAAATGTTATTGAATTGTTTTTCTATATTTAGTCATTAAAAATGTAATGTACTTGATTTTGTTTAAAATAGAATATATTAATAAATGGGACACACTTTTTTGTTTTTGAACTAAATTTGATATTCTCAAAGTTGATATAATATGAATGAAATACTTTGGTTAAATTTGCATGCATGTTTGATCTTATAAATATTTTACATATTCCTTGAAAAAAATTTTTTTATAAAAAAATGCTAATTGTAGAAATAAAACTTAACT